>MU226169.1:8859981-8907982 GCA_018584345.1 Thuja plicata
TGGTGGAGCTGATTGTTCCACCTCTTATCAATAATTTCCCAAATGGGATCATATTTGAGTCTATCCCCCTTGTAGTAATTTTTTATAGACTCTTTGGCCCTATCCATGGCCTCATAAAGATACCCCACTGGGATTTGATCCCCATCAACCAAGCGCAAAACTCTAACCAGGGGCTTAGACACCTACAATTGAAATTTGAAAAATACAAATTAGTTTACAAAAAGATTAATTAATGAAGTTGCTAACTTAGTAAGTTACAAATTAATAATGAGAGACTTTAATCAAGAATAATTACAAATTCTAGTTTTGAAGTTACCTTCACAATCTTAGAAGCCTTTTGCGAAAAATTGTTGTCAAAGACTATTTGCGCAACAACCTCTCCTTCAGCCTTCTTTGAATAATTTGAGTCAAGCCATCGTTGACTCACAAACATTTGTTTCAAAGAAGCCAATGTACCAAGAATGTCAAGAAAATTGTTGCAAACCTTGTGACAGCAAGTCTGACCAAATCTCTCCCATTAGTGTGCTCTCTCATCAAACTCAAAAACCAAGGGTGATTGTAGATATACTTTGTGATCCGTCTTGCATCTTCTACAATTCGAGTCACCCAATCAAGTTTTCCTATGTTCTCCAAAAGAAGGTCAAGGATGTGCTGCACAAGGTGTTCAAAAAAGAGGGGTGCCTCTCTTGGAGGATTTTACCCGTCATATTAGTAAAAAGAATCAATATTTACTTTCCATATTTCACCTCAAAACTAAATTAAATATCACTTATTAATATTTAATCATATGTAACATAAAATTACATGCTAACACATATGCTGCTGCATTATCTGTGACGATTTGCACCACATTCTCTATTCCCACCTCCATGACAACATTCTCCAACATTAATGCCAATGTTTGTGCATTTTTTATCTTGTTGGAGGCATCAACCAATTTCCAAAACACCACATTGCCCTTGCAAGCAACCAAAAAATTAATAATGGTTTGGTTTTTTCCATCTGTCCACCCATTAGAAAGAATGGTGCACCCAAATTTACTCCACTCTTTTTTTTGGTCCTCCACCACTACTCTTGCCCTATCAACAACATTTATGAGCAATCTACAAAATCAAAGTGAAATCAAGTCTTAGTTAACAATTTTGATTTAACAAACAAGAAAAAACAATTAAATTTTAAAAATGAAATCAAGTGGATTATGATTATTTACTAACCTCTCACTAATATCATTGCGAGTAGGGCTCTTGTACCCTTTTCCTGAAACTGCCATTGCGGTCACCACATTGAGCCAATAGGGACTCTCAATCACACGCAATGGGATGTTGTTTAAATACCAAAAATCAGCAACAACAATATCTGTTTTATCACGTACCTCCTTGTTCCATCCAGTGGCCTCTAATGATGGTTGTGCTCCAGGTGTGTTCCTGTGCACAAAATAACTCCCTATCCCTGATGCTGATGGTGGTGAAGAAGAAGACACTCTACTAGAGGAAGCAGAAGCAGTAAAAGAGGAGGCACTCTGTTTGCGTATGCACGGGGCACGAAAAGAGCCTACTATGCTCTCAAGTGCTGCTTCTTCTTCTTCCATGTCAATAGAAGCACCTTGAGTTTCAGCTATGGCTGCCCTCACAGCTAATCTTTCCCTCTCCCTATGCAATTTTTTCTCTTCCCCAGCTGCAAATATGGAATTAACAAATCCTTTTATCTATTCGGTGTTTTTGTCACGTGGATTTGCATCATGCTTCCTAATGCTTGCAAGGTGATTTGACGCGGTTTATGCCTCCAGAAATTACTCTCTCACATCTTATGCAAATCACCTTCCCAGGCTCATCTGGTGCTTCATAGGCATACCTCCATGTTTTATCTCTAGCATTTTTAGGCCGGGTGCCTATATATCTAGAAGGGCATGGAGTTAGTGGCCACTCTTCCTATGAACTTGCCATGTTGATTTAGTGGTTAAACCGTTAACACTTAACTGCTGCGCTACACACAAAATTAATATTTTAGTTAAACAATTAAACAAAGTTGGAAACTATCTAAATTAGTTTCAACTTTCAAACTTTCAATATTTTTTAGACATCATTCAATCTTTCAAAGTTAAAAAAAAGCTAAACAAATTGCTAGGGTTTGATTTTTTAAAACATAGTGATAGATTCAAGTTTTCAACAAAACATGTAAAAATTAGTATTGAATCCTCTTCTAATGAATTAAAATCATTTCTAACTACTTAGGAATGATTTTGTATTCATTTAGAACCAACAAAAAAAGAATATAATGTTTTTAAAAAATATAAAAACAAACTCAGCAAACCTACCTGGGAATGTGATTTTTCTTGAAAAACCGGTTGAAATCCACCTTAAATCCGCTCAAATCCGCCTCCTATACGCTGCAATCACCTAACAAGGGCTCCAAAACACTAAACAGCTCTCCCTCACACACAAAACAGCTCAAAATAAAAAAACGAGCTGATAAAAGCCGTTTTTTAGCTTTAAACTCACACAGAAAAACGTGAGCGAGTTTTTCATTAAAACTCGCCGAGTTTTTACAAAAAATCGACGATTACTCGGCGAGTTTTTAGTAAAAACTCAGCGAGTTTTTCTCTGCAAAACTCGCAGAGCCTAAAAGATCGGTGAGTTTTTACCACTCGCCGAGTCTTGCAACAGAGGTTTAGAGACTTCCATCTACCTTGTATATTAGCTTCTGAATGGAAATATGGAAATATCCACTTTTCTGTTATTGATTTGGTTTTCATACAGACACAGTCAATGCTAAACTGCTCACACATGGGCTGTTGCACCCTTATTACAATCCCTCGTTAAGATCTTATCTAAAAATATGCAATCATAATCAACAAAATCTGAGGTTCACTCGATACCATCCAAAGTTGCAGAAAATACCAAGCAGTCAAAAACAAACAAAGAGCATGGACCCATTAACATTTTTTCGAGGAATCCTCCTTTCTGAGTAGTCCAAGCAAGTTTGAACCTATGGAGGTCTTTTGAGTTTGGCATTGAACTAACTCCCTCTTGACACTTCCTTATTGGCTAACAAATCTACAACTTCAGTACCCGCTCCTCTGTAGTGCTGAAAAGTAGTATTAGATAGGTTGTCAGATAATCAGGATTATGTGCCCTTTATGATTTTACTAATATACCAGTTTCAATACCAACTCTTGTTTATTGCATCAATAAAATGATTTTAGATTCTTCTTTGCAGTATTGTCTTTAAGACCCCTTGAAATTTAATCTGAATCTAGCAACCACAAGTGGGCCTGACATAGTAGATGAGCTCTTGTATGTTCTCATTCACACCATTCCTTTGGGTGATGAATGATTAAATGTTATATTCAGTATTGTTATTGATGATATCATAGTTGAGAAACTTCGGATATGTACAAACATACAAGCACACTCATGGAATTAATGCACATTTTGTGCCAGTGCTTGTGCTTGAGTCCTTATTGCATTAGAAACCATGCATAAATATGGAGTTGGAATTTTTTTTCCTTCCAAGAATTCCACATCTATAGTGTTTCAACTATCAGGAAGCATTTACAATAGGGGCAGTAACTGGAGGTAGATATTTTAAGTATTGAAACTAAAGCTTTCTTACTGTATAAATTTGATTTTTGAAAGAAATTAGCATAAAGCAAAACATAGATTTTGGGAATCGAGTAGGTGTCTGTGGCTGACTTTTGTTTTTGAGTGTCACCTGAGAGTGGATTGTTTTTCAGATTGATGACTACAGTATGGTGAACTTCTTACCTCTTGATATAACAAAAGAGAACAGGTATGTTCCTGTTCTGATTGTTAACCATGTTATTGCAAATTGTCTAGGTCATTTTGAATACTAAAGATTCTTTCGAAGCATTCAGTGAATATTCTACTTCCTATTTATGTGATATTTTCTTACAAAATATATGTAATTTTGCAGCATACAATACATCTTATCCCATATTGACAATGCCATTCAGTTTGGAGAAGATGCCGATGTAAAGGTTAAGGATTTTGATCCCGATTTTAATGATGCAAATAATGGAGGGGATGATTGAGTGAGAGATATCTGGTGATGCCTCTGGGATGTCGTGACACTTTAAGTTTGAAAATAGCTGTTATGGCTTGTAAATACATATTTATGATCCAATCCAAACACATTGCAAGGTTGTGCTAAATTTTGTAAACCCTATACGATATTAGTTCATGTTTTCTTTAAAAATGAATTAGCACTGATCTGAAAACAAAGTTTCGTCATGTCATTTTCTGGAAAAGATGTTCAATAGAAGCCTTGCATATCTGATATCTACAATTGTTTTAACTTTTTCATATGAATTCTGGTTATTAGACCAAGCTTACCAATCTATATTGAGCTACGATCCTATCTTTCAGGATTTTCCTTTTTATTTTCTGAAAAAGATGTTCAATGTAAACCTTGTATGTCTGATATCTACAATTGTTTAAATTTTTATATATGAACTCTAGTTATTAAACCCGTCTCACCAATCCATATTGAGTAACAAGCCAACATTTTCCTCATCTTTTTTGGCTTTGAAAAGAACAAATTATGTCACATGATTGTGCCATGGCAGGAGGAAAACATGATTTACCTGCAGTTTTGATCAGTTTGAAGAGTGGTTCCTAAACTAATTTGGAACTTGCAAGTATAGCAGCATAAAAAATATATCGTGAACCAAGGCATACAAATTCTTCTTAAAATCTCTATCTGGTGGAGAATTAATCATCCCGCAACATTATAGAATTGGACTTGAACCTGCTAATTTACGCTTTAGAGGAATGCATCTTTATAGATAATCCCCTATAAAACATGGATTCATATACATTATTTTATTTATTACCATGATATAAATCAAGATCTTTAAGGACCATTAGTAGATTGGTAAAATTTATAGCTAAACAATTAAGGTGGAAGGTAATAAGAATACCTTCTTATGAGTTTTACGTTGTTCACAACTTTCTTCATTTGTCATGAAGCTAGTTTCCTTTATTTAGTGCATCAGTCATCTTCAATGATGACTTTATTCTGTTGCTACCATTTGCAACATGGATGCACCTCAACTTTGCCATTGCCTCTACTTGGTTTTAGTGTCAGTTACCATGTTCATGATATAGATCAGTAGACTTCTCAAGTTCATATTGTATAAAATCTCACAGCTGGGACTGCAAGGTACCGGGATCTCAAGTTGTTACAAGTTTAATGTTTTCCACGGCATTTTCAATTGTCACAAAGCTACTTTTCCATTATTCAATGCTACAGTCTTCTTCAATGATTACCTTATCCCACTGTATCGTTAGCAATCTGGATGCGCCTCAACTTTGCAATTGCCTCTGTTTGGTTATTGGTGTCAGTTACTATGTACATGATGTAGATCACTAGAGACTACTGAGTTCCATATTGTGTAACACCTCTCAGCTGGAACTGGATTGCCTTTTACAGATCATCAAAATTGAGTTTAATAAATCCTTAGGGCTTGGGTATTCATATGACATTTTTTTTTGTTTATTCTAACAATTGACAATGTGGTGTTAAAAAGTATAACCTGAAAATAAATGGAGATACTATCATGTGTCCTTGATGGAGTTGAAAAATGAGACGATCAATTTTTTTAGGAAGAGGCATTTTGAGTTCACATAATAAGGGTGCTACTACATCAACCTAGGAATAAATCTAATCCTCTACAAGACAAGTGTTGAATATTTTTGTCTCACAAATCAAATTTGAAATTTTGAGTAGGTTTTGCACTCCAAAGTTCTTGCAAAGAACTTTCCAAACTTAGTTTTTGGGTTTTTCCACAACCGGATCTTGTATGATTATATTGTTGACACAAAAGTTTGCACCCTTGCCTAGATTTTGGTTGAACCTAGGTAACCTTGTGAAAGATGGAAACAATCTCGCAATGTGGGACTTGATCAATGAGATTGAATCTCTGGAGAAGGCCAACTTCCTTTACAATCCAGGTGAACCTAAAACTACTTGCTTTTGAGGAAAAGAGAGAAGGATATGCTGAAAGGGAAATGAAGACAGGGAAATGGTCATGCACCAGATTGAAACTGTGGCTACTTTCTCTGTCTATGACTGCACTTGACATCAATAAAAGACCTCAAAACATAAACATTTCTCCACTCTAGTCTATTTCCTAAAGACCCGTGCAGACCAAAATTAATGAGACGCTACAAGGAAGATGTATTCACTTATATAACATTCATAAGAAAAATAGATACAGTATACAACTTAAGAAAACATGAAAGAAACATTCAGTGCGAGGCAACTCATACACACAAGATACTAGAATGGTGAGAAGTAAAACTGATAATTCTATTACTGTAAGGCATAAGGAAATTACATCTACAGATCATGGACCTGTAAATGAAAACAGAGGAGAGCCCCATACAAATTGTACAAGATTGTCTTTTATAGATCAGGCATAACTCAGATCGATCACATGAAGTTCAAACCTTGACTAGGGTTGAGTTACAAAAGAAAACATAACATATTAGAAGAAATATGATCTCTGCAAGTAAATCGAACACCCAGAAGTGATAGAGCGAGGGCGACCACATAAATGCTTCTGCCACAAAAGAATGTTTCGTGTAATCATAAACGACCCCAACAATAACTACAACATCAAAAGACTTCATGCCTTAACTCTGTTGGCGTATAGAATATGATCTCAAGCCATCTGCAGTCATAATGACCTTGGAATGGTTGGGAAATCAGATTGAGATCGTAAGGGAGTAATGACGCCGCTTGAAAGAGTCGACAACATGAAGACTAATCGATGAGTATAATTGGAAGCTTTAATGCTCGGGCCTCTGTTTGCTCTAAATCGGCAAGAGCTCTACCGACGAGCCCCTGTGTCATTTGGTGCCCATAATGACTATTTGGACCATTGGAGAAGGCTTCCCCAATGATCAAAGTCCCTTGTCAAGCGTATCAACATGTAGAAAAACTATTGATATCGGAGAAGCCCTCAAGAAGTTCTGCTGACGAAATTTATTGCTTGGCCTTAAAAAGATTTCATTGGCATTTACCTCCGTCGATGAAACCCATCGGCATAGCATGAACTATCAAAATGCTCAAATGATCATCTCTGATATGTCGATGAAACCGATATCAACAAGACACCCGTCGATCCCGTTTCCTTGCTTCGCTGTGAATTGCACACGCTGGGAAAACCTACGTCGATGACTGAAAGAATGACTGTTTTGGCAAGATCCAAAGATGTCTTGTCGAAATACTTCGCCTATCGTTGCTACCCGACCGCTTATCTAACACTATTGGAAGAAGTGATTTTCTTATTTCCGATCACTGATAACACTTCCGTCGGCAAGACTCTTGGTAATAAACCTCATCGACAGAACACGAAGCCAGCTATGCCGATATCCAACCTTGAAGCTCGATGAACATCGTTTGGGATTTCGGTGAGACCATAGACATGTCCTACCGAAATCGAGGCTTATATCACTGTAGAGCCCTTTATGCCAATTTCGGTGAAACAAGAGGAATGTTTCACAAAAATCTCTATCTTGAAGCATTCTGTCTAATTAGCTCAAGAGACCTACTTTATTTGATGGTCCTGTGATAAGATCAATCCAAAGGATTAATGGTGGGGTGAAAAGCTCAACATTTTTTGCGACTTTAGGGGAACATGCTTGCTATGTGTTAAGATTAGTGGATTGGCAAGTCATTGGGCATGGAGTCACTTGTGAAAACAAAGATCTGCAACCCTTCTGTAAGTGAACAAAACATCAAAACTTGTTGTCTCAAGAAAATAATAGTTGTGCTCGTGCAATTCTTGGAAAGCAAAGAAAACTTAACCTACTACGTACAAGAATTTACATCAAAAGTTAAACAAAGCCATTAAGTGGCTTGTTAAAATAGATGCCCTTCCTTACAAGTTTCTGATTCCTTTCATGCACTTGTAAAAACAGATAGGGAAACAAACATGACAAGCATACTGTTGCTTGCTGGAATATCATCCCAATGCTAAGAACAATGAAGCTTTCAAGCACTGGAACACTCTCAGCTTGAGCAAAACTGACTTGCTACTCTTTGTGATACTCACCCTCATGTTTTGATGTAAACATGACCAGGGGCAACTTGTGGATTTGATGTAGAGCTAGATGCCTTATGGGCATCCTCTTGATGGTGTTGGGTCTAAGCAATCAGCCTTGACTATACTGTTGTGCTCTACAATGATGGTATCCTGCTGATTTGAAAATGACTCTTCTTTTGGTGAAGAAAAGATCTCCACCTCTTCTTGTTGCTCATGAACCACTTCCTTGGGAGATATTGGTATGGAGTGAATCTCGACATGTTGCTGTTGCAACTCATGATTCTTTGATGAAGGAGAAGATGGCTTGATGTATATAGATGAGCAAAAATCTTCCAGCTCATCCTAATATTTTTCCTCTTCATATTTCTTTTGCTCTGCTGCAATAGTATGCATAGGTTGAGAGGCAACCTCATGCATATTAGGATGTACTTCCTCAAGGATAGAGCTATCCTTGGGATCTTCTTTCTCATCCTCCATATCACGAAGGACCTCCTGCTGCAAAAAATGGTTTTGTTCTTGTTTGTCTTCTTGTAGTAGACCCCTTGATTTTTACAAAGACTCAAAACCCAGGATTTGTTCCTCAAAGGCAAGAACAACTTTATTTTCTTTTTCCTTCACAAAAGAGGGAAGCTCTTCAAATATGAGGACTGGATCCTCTTCCTTTTGTGCAATCTTTATATGCAGAGAGGCCTGTATAGATACAACCTTCTCAATATCCTTCTGCAACACTTTTGTTTCCTCCTTTGATTGCTCATGCCTTGGCCCAAGTGGAAGTTCAAGAACTACATGTTGTAACTTCTCCCATGGCTGCTTTATCCTTGTCTCTTCCTCCCAACCCAAAATGACATATTGGGACCATCAACTATCCACACAACCCACTCACCCTTAAAGAGTGGAATGTAAACAGGTGTAGAATGCTGATAGGGTAAACTTTCTTGTATCCAGAGTGGAGGAATTACAACAACAAACTCTCGTAATGGAGGGGGCTTCTTGAAGTTTGGAATAACATATTTAGGGGAAGCGGTCGCTTGGCTTTCCAATTCTAGCAATCTGACCAATAAAAGCCTCAATTGTTCATCTTTTGCAAGAACTTGCTTTGCAAGTTCTGCCTCAAACTGTCTCAGTTTGGCCTCCATCTCTTCTTCATGCAACATTTGTTGGGCCTCTAACTAGTGCTCTCTTTCTGCAACCGTATCCAAGTGTTGTTCTTGGGTCTGCATTTTCTGTTTTAGTTTTTAGTATCAGGAAAATATTGGTGTTTGGATACTATCAAACATAGAAGGACGACCTGTTGAGCTAGATCATCTAGTTGTATGTCCAAGCCCCATTGTCTTCTTATTTCATACAACTGCTCAACCCAACCCCACAAAAGAGCTACCAACTCATTGCATCCTATGTCCTCAAAATATAGAGGAATGTTTGGAACCCTATTGAAAACCATTCGTAGACTAGAAAGCCTACCACAAAGGTCCACAATCTAATCCCCGGGCCCATTAATGTCCATTTTACCTAAGAGATGAGAAGGGGTGGGAGGGTGGCAAGCAGGTGGAACATATTGATCATTTGATCTTGCAGAGGGATTTGAACCAAAGACAGACTGAAATTCAAGTTGATTTTGATAAAAAAAAAGGGTGAAGGGGAAGAAGTATCATGATATGGGGAATGATAGGATGTGTCTCTATGAAAAGGCTCTATGTTAAAGAATTCAAAAAATTACAATTCATAGAGAACTTGAATAAATCACAAAAGATGAGAAATGATCTTGCACAGACCAACATAGTGACTGCTTGAAACCAACAAATTTGCACTCAGAGTCACCATGGTGTTTGATGAAATGCCTCCAAAGGTTGATAGCACTGAGAACAACACCCAAATTCTCAATGAATGAAACTTCTATTGGTCCACCAAGGGATGTCTGAAAATTGATTTGATCTTTGTATGCTATTCCCACTGGGCGCGCCAAAAACTGGTCACAAAATTTGCACCCTTTCCTAGATGGTGGTTAGCGACCTAGGAAACCTTGTCAAACGTGGAAACAACTTGTCAATGTGGGACTTGATCAATGAGATTGAAACTTCGGAGAAGACCGACTTGCTTTACAATCCGGGTGCACCTAAAACTACCCGCTTTTGAGGAAAAGGGAGAAGGATATGTTGAAAGGGAAATGCAGAAAGGGAAATGGTGATGCACCAGATTGAAACTGTGGTTGCTCTCTCTGCCTATGACTGCACTTGACATCAATAAAAGAGCCCAAAACATACACAATTCTCCACTCTAGTCTATTTCCTAAAGCTCATATGCATATAAGAACTAATGAGATGCTACAAGGAAGATGTATTCACTTATATAAAATTCATAAGCAAAGTAGATACAACATAACTTAAGAAAACATGAAAGAAATATTCAGTACGAGGTAACTGATATGCATAAGATACCAGAATGGTGAGAAGAGGTAGACCTGAGAATTCTATTACTATAAGGCAAAAGGAAATTACATTTACAGAGCACGATGAGAAGAGTGCAACCCATTGGCATAGCATGAACTATCATAATGCTCAAAATGATTATCTCCGATATGCCGATGAAACCGATATCAACAAGACACTCGCCAATCGCATTTCCTTGCTTCGTTGTGAACTGCACACGTTGGGAAAACCTATGCTGGTAGCCCAAAGGATGACCATTTTGGCAAGACCCAAAGATGTCTTGCCGAAACACATCGCCTATTGTTGCTACCAAATTGCATATTGGCAAGACTTACGCCGATGTAAATCATCAGCATATCTAACATTATTTGAAGGCGTGATTTTCTTATTTTTGATCGCCGATAACACTTTTGTCAGCAAGACTCTTGTTGATAAACCTCATTGACAGAACACGAAGCTAGATACGTCGATATCCAATGTTGAAGCTCGATGACAATCTGCTTGGGATTTTGATGAGTCCATAGATCTGTCCTTCCGAAATCAAGCCTTAGATTACTGTAGAGCCCTGCATGCCAATTTTGGTGAAACATGAGGAATGTTTCACCAGAATCCCTATCTTGAAGCATTTTGACTAATCAGTTCAAGAGACCTGCTCCATTTGATGCTCCTGTGATAAGATCAATCCAGAGGATTAATGGTGTGCTGAAAATGTCAACTTGGCGACTTTAGGGGAACATGCCTCCTATGTGTTAAGAACAATGGCATGGCAATCCATTGGGCATGGAGTCACTTGTGAAAACAAAGATTTGCAACCCTTCTATAACTGAACAATTTATCAAAACTTATTGCCTCAAGAAAATAATAGTTGTGTTCATGCACTTCTTGGAAAGCAAAGAAAACTTAACCTACTATGTACAAGAATTTACATCAAAAGTTAAACAAAGTCATTAACTGGCTTGTTAAAAACGCTGCCCTTCCTTACGAGTTTTTGATTCTTTTCATGCACTTGGGAAACTAGATAGGGAAGCAAATATGACAAGCATACTGCTTCTTGCTAGAATACCATCCCAATGCCGAGAACAATGAAGCTTTCAAGCATTCGAACACTCTCACCTTGAGAAAAACTGACTTGCTCCTTTTTGTGATAATCACCCTCATGTTTTGAAGTAAACACGACCCATGGCAACTTGTTGATTTGATGTAGAGCTAGTTGCCTTACGAGGCATCCTCTCGATGGTGTTGGGTCTAAGCAATTAGCCTTGACCATATTGTTGTGCTATGCAATGATGGTATCCTACTAGTTTTGAAATAGCTCCTCTTCTTTTGGTGAAGAAAAGATCTCCACCTCTTCTTGTTGCTCATGAACCACTTTCTTGGGAGATATGGAGTGAATCTCCACATGTTTATGTTGCAACTCATGATTATCAAATGAAGGAGAAGATGACTTGATGTCTATAGATGAGAAAACATATTCTATCTCATCAATTTTTTTTTCCTCTTCATCAGATTTCTTTTTCTTTGTTGCAATAGTACGCATAGGTTGAGAGGCAACCTCATGCATATTAGCATGCACTTCCCTCAAGGACAAAGCTATCACTGGGATCCTCTTTCTCATTGGGCTCTTTTGTTTCCTCCTTTGATTGCTCATGCTTTCGCCAAAGTGAAATCTCAAGAATAGAAGGTTGTAACTCCTCCCATGGTTGCTTTATCTTTGTCTCTTCCTCCCAAAATGACTATTGGGACCATCAATTGTCCACACAGCCGGCTCACCCTTAAAGAGTGGAATGAAAATAGGTGTAGAAGGCTGAGAGGGTAAAGTTTCTTGTATTGGGAGTGGAGGAATTACAATAGTAGGCTCTCGTAATGAAGGGGGCTTCTTGAAGTTTGGAATGACATACTTTGGGGAAGGGGCTGCTTGACTTTCCAATTCTAGCACTCTGGCCAATAAAAGCCTCATTTGTTCATCTTTTGTAGCAGCTTGCTTTACAAGTTGTACCTCAAACTGTCTCTGTTGTTCTTGGGTCTGAATTTTCTGTTTTAGTTTTTTAGTATCATGAAAATATTGGCGTTTGGATACTATCAAAGATCGAAGAATGACATGCTGAGCTAGATCGTCTAGCTATATGTCCAAACCATATTTTCTTCTTACTTCATACAACTGCCCAACCCAACCCCACAAAAGAGCTACCAACTCATTGCATCCCATGTCATCAAAATAGAGCAATATCTAGAACGCGATTGAAAATTATGCCTTGGCTATAAATCCTACCACAAAGGTCCATAATCTGATGCTTGAGCCAATTAATGTCCATTTTACCTAAGAGGTGAGAAGGGGTGGGAGGGTGGCAAGCAGGTGGAACATAATGATCATTTGATGTTATAGAGGGATTTGAACCAAAGCCAGGCTGAGGTTCAGACTGATTTTGATAAAAAGAGAGTGTAGGGGCAGAAGTATCATGATTTGGGTAATGATATGATGTGTCTCTATGAAAAGGCTCCATGTTAAAAAATTCAAAATATTATAATTCATAGAGAACTTGCAAAAATCATAAAAGATCAGAAATGATCTTGCACATACCAACTCAGTTACTGCTTGAAACCAACATATTTGCACTCAGAGTCGCCACGGTGTTTGATGAAATGTATCCAAAGGCTGATAGCACTAAGAATAACACCCAAATTCTCAATGAATGAAAATTGTATTGGTGCACCAGGGGATGTTTTAAAACTGATTTGATCTTTGTATGCTAGTTCCACCGGGCACGCTAAAAACTATTGTCACAAAAGTTTGCACCCTTTTCTAGATGGTGGTTAGCGACCTAGGCAACCTTGTGAAACATGGAAATGACCTCTCAATGTGGGACTTGATCAATGCGATTTAATCTACAGAGAAGGTTGACTTCCTTTACAATATGGGTGCACCTAAAACTACTTGCTTTTGAGGAAAAGGGAGAAGGATATGTCGAAAGGGAAATGCAGAAAGGGAAATGGTAATGCACCATATTGAAACTTTGGTTACTCTCCCTACCTACGACTACACTTGACATCAATAAAAGAGCCCAAAACATACACAATTATCCACTCTAGTCTGTTTCCTAAAGACTCATATGCAGACCAGAACTAATGAGATGCTACAAGGAAGATGTATTCACTTATATAGCATTCATAAGAAAAGTAGATACAACATACAACTTAAGAAAACATGAAAGAAACATTCTGGACGAGGAAAAGGATATGCACAAGATACCAGAATGGTGAGAATAGGTAAAACTGAGAATTCTATTATTGTAAGGCATAAGGAAATTACTTATACAGAGCATGGACCTGTAAATGAAAACAAAGGAGAGCCCCTTACAAAATGTACAAGACTATCTTTTATAAATTAGGCATAACTCAGATCTATCACATGAAATTCAAACCATGACTAGGGTTGAGTTACAGAAGAAAACATAATAGATTAGATGAAATCTGGTCTCTGAAAGTAAATTGAACACCCAGGAGTGACAGAAGGAGGATGACCACATAAATGCTTCTTCCACAAAAGAATGTTCCCTGCAATAAAAAATGACCCCCAACAATAAATACAACATCAAAAGTCTTTATGCCTTACCTCTATTGGCATATGGAATCCGATCTCGAGCCATCTGCAATCATAATGACCATGGAACGATTGGGAGAATCAGGTTGAGATCATAGGGGAGTAATGTCGTCCCTTGAAAGAGTCGACAACATGAAGACAAATCGTTGAGTACAGTTGGAAACGTTAATGCTCGAGCCTTTGTTTTCTCTTCATCGACAAGAGCTCTACCGACGAGATCCTGTGGCGTTTGGCACCCATAATGACTATCTCAACCATCAAAGAAGGATCACCCGATGATCAAAATCCCTTGATAAGCGTATCAACATGTTGTAAAAAAACTACCGATATTAGAGAAACCTCAAGAATTTTTGCCGACAAAATCTGTTGATTGGCCTTAAAAATATCATCGACATAATCTTCGTCGATGGAACCCATCGGAGTAGCATGAACTATCAAAACGCTCAAAATGATCATCTCTGATATGACGATGAAACTGATATCGGCAAGACACCCTTTGATCCCACTTCCTTGCTTCATTGTGAACTGCACACGTTTGGAAAACCTACACGGATGGCCCAAAGGATTACCGTTTCGACAAGACCCAAAGGTGTCTTTCTGAAATACTTTGCATATCGCTGCTACTTGGTCGTATATTGGCATGAATTACGCTGATGTAAATCATCGACATAGCTAACACTATCGGAAGGCATGATTTTCTTATTTCTTATCACCGATAACACTTCTATTGGCAAGACTCTTGCTGATAAACCTCCCCGACAGAACTGAAGCCATCTATGCCGATATCTAACTTTGAAGCTCGATGAACAATATTCTTGGGATTTTGGTGAGGCCATAGACCTGTCCTACCAAAATCAATCCTTAAATTACTGTAGAGCCCTTTATGCAAATTTCGGTGGTGGTGAGACCTTTGTGTCATAGGCTGGTTGTGTGAATGCTTCTCTTGCTGGTGATTTCAGGCCGGTTGTGTTGGCAAGTGCCCTGATCCACATAGCTTATAGGTTATCATTTATGGTAACACTACTCATTGGCATGGTCGCTTGGAGTACAATCCAATTTTGTAAAAATGACCAAGTCCAGGATGTAGTTTTGATTAAGTAAAAAAAGGTTTTGAAAGGACCCAAAACCTTGTACAAAAGCAACGAAAGATAAGGCAATGAGAAAACAAAGAAACTTTTGTGGTGTACCACCAAACAAGCTAAAGGGAACTAACGATTGTTCCCACCAAATGGTGCAGAGACCAGAAAAAAGGGCAGTCAAGATTTACATTTTAGCCCATCCTTGTGTGCACGTAAATTCACATCAAAAGAAGGCTTGGAAGACTTTAATGTCTTTCCTTTAACTGTTGTCCATCCATCCTCCCCCTTCTCATAAACCTGGAAGTCCACAGGTGGGACAGGGACAACATCAATCCCCTCTTCCCCCTTAGAGAAACAGGGATAGCAGGGTCCACAACAGCTGTAGACAAGACAATTGATCCAGAGACAACATCAACACTTCTGACAGGATCAACAACAACAACACCTGAAAGGACAACATCAACTGTCTGCAAGGCTGCATCCGAAACAACATCAGTAGCACCAAACTTAGTGTGATCATCCAGAGAGGAGAAAACATCCAAACCCCATCCTTAGAAACTTTACCAACCGTATAATGGTGGCTAGAAGCCCCCAACCACCAAGAAGGCGATTTCTTCATTTTAACCTCATCAGATAAGCACCACGCAACAATATGGCCAACCATATGACATTTCTTGCATCTGAATGGGATGCCCTCATAATCTAGATTCTGGATCCAAGAGCCCCTAGGGGAAGCCAAAGTAATCTTCTCCGGGAGACCCTTAGAAACATCAACCTCCACAAGGATGCGGGCATACGTTGTATGAAAAACTTCAGATGAGTCTAGATCAACCATCTTGAAATCCCCAATAGCCTTCCCCACAGATTCCAGAATAGAATCCAGGCAAAGATGAAGGGGAAGATTTGGGAGCCTTACCCACAAGGGTATTTTATTGAAGGACTTAGTAAGAGGATCGAACCCCTAATGCCAGGGTGGCCATTAGGGGGAAATGCTCCTCCCAAGAGAAACAACTATCACACAAAATAGTTTTCCTATCTTCAACATTTTCAAACTTAGTAATAAAAAAACCCTTAGCCACAGGGTAAATCTGAATGACATCAGATAAAATGGGTTCCCAATGTTTGGATATCCAAGCATGCAAGTCCTATTGAGGGCCCAAAATCCCTGAATCTAAAGATAGCAGCATTAGAGGAGAAATCCTCCGCAGTTTCAAAGATCTCATCTACTATATCAAATTCCAGATTGACCACAATGGGATCACTTACAGAGACATGCTGCACAGAAGGAGAAGACCATTGATATTTGCTTCAAAGGTTGCAATGTTTGCATAAGAGAGCGCAGTCCCCGTAACTGTAGAGGACGTCGACAACACCTGCACATCTCCCCCACCAAGAGAAGCCACACCATCCATCGCACAAGTGGGAGATTTGAAACCCGACAGGCAGGAGTTAGCAACGGTAGTGACACTTGACATTTTCAGAGCGTTGACAGATCATGAGTCCAGGATGTAGTTAACAGGCAACAATCACACAGTTTTGATCAGCGAGCACCGTACACATCGAACTAAGTTATGCAAGCTTAGAGCAGTGTATTGTGGGATAGTATAGACCTTTAGTTAAGGTCGCTTGGCTTTTAGAGTTGACTACATAGAGTTACAACATGTTGGAGTTAGACAAAGATAGTACAACAATGATACATGACAGATGAATGGTCACAATTATTAAGGGAGTAGTTTGAGGAATCTAGAAGTGCTACTTTGGATTTGGATTGGGTCCTACCCTAATTTTGTCGAAGTATGATCGCCGACTATGTATTTTCTATTTGGTTATGTGTTGGACACATTTTGTGATGTTCTTGTTAGCCAACTGGAAGAACCTTTTTTTGAGATCGAGTATATAAGTAGAGTTGTTTTATGATGCGAAGAGAAGTGTGGAATGCGTAGATGCATTGTGACGTCAGAATCAGACAGAAGTTGATGCGAGCTATAACTGTGACTACTTAAGTATATCAGATGCTTGTATTGTTCATTTTGATAAATCATTGTAACAAAACATTTTTTGCTTTGTAAGAGCAGTGTGCTCATTGTATACCCCTAACAAGGTTTCTATCCTTTAACATGGATATGTACTTAATGTAATATTCAACTCCTAATAGGACTGGGTCTCCTAATAGGGACACTATACTTCTTAGTGCATCATTTGTGGGTGTCATCCCCACTGGGGTTTTCCCTTGGCCAGGGTTTCCTCGTGAACAAATTATGGTGTTATGAGTTGTCTACTTTATGTGCATGTTCTATTTATTTCAGTACTTGCATGGTTAAGTTTGAATTGGTTAAATCTATTTATAAAGTGTTGTAATACTGATTCACCCCCCTCTCAGTATTACTTAATCCTAACAATTGGTATCAGAGCTTGTGGCCCTTGGAGAGAAAGCCTAACAGGTTAAGGGAGATCCAGATGGATTCAAGAATTTTGAAAGAGAACTTTGAGGTAGCACTTGAAGACCTTGATAAGGCTAAAGCTGAAAATGGTGATTTGAAATTCAAATTGAGAAATGCAGAGGGTTTCATCAAGAAGCTTAAGGAACAACTTGAAGTTTCTAGGAACCAAAGGCAAGACCTTATGGAAAAGATAAAAGAGGAATATGATAATGATTCATCTGATAAGATCAAGCAACTTGAAAAGGAGAAATAAGCATTGAACAAGAAAATGAAACTACTTCTATTTAGATGGCTAAAGAAATTCAACAAGAGAGATGAAACAACCAAAATTGAAGAGATCTTAAAGAATGCAAATGTTCAAATGAGAAAGATGTGGGTTGAACTTGATGACTATAGAATCAAGTATCATGAATTAGAGAAATACAACCAAATCATTAAAGGAGAGCTTGTTGAAGCAAAGAATCACATTGAAAAGCTTCATGCAAGTAGTTACAAGATTGACGAACATAGGGAAAGACAAAAACCTAAAGGTGACATGACACGAGTTGGCTTTGATAAAGCTGAATGTTCTAAACCTCAAGAAAGGAAATATGAAGAAAAGACAGATGAAGAAAGATCTCCAAAAGAAGAACCTAGAGAGCAGATCAAACCTTTCAGAGGTAGATGCTTTGGATGCAACAAAGTTGGTCACATGAAGAGGGATTGCAGAGGTAAAGCTCCTTACAAACCCTTTTCTGGTTATTGTTTCAATTGCTATGAATATGGACATAAGAAGATAGAATGTAGAAATCCTGATCAATTCCACAAAACAAGACTGCATCAGAGAAGAAACAACAACTAAGATTACATGTTTTGAGTGCAACAACTTTGGACACATCACAAGGAACTGCAGGTTACAGGTTAATCAAAACAGATCATCTCCTACATGTTATAAATATAACAATCAAGGACATATAGTAAAGTTTTGCATGTATAATGGAGCTACAAGTAACAAAAGACCACCACATACTGTTGTAAAGAAAAATATTGGTGATGTTGGAAAAAGTATGGCAGAATACCTGAAAGAGTTTGACAGTCAATTTGTGAAGGAGAGTGGTAAAGTATGGAAAGCGAAGGTGAAAAGTGAGCCTAAGGTTAAGGGAGATTCAATAGATGCTACTGAACCCTTTCCTGATGGTGCTACATCAACCTAAATGACCAAGCATGGCTTTAGGGGGAGCTTTGGAGAAATATAACATAAATATATCCAACCCCTGTTTGTGTGGAATAAGATTATGCGAGCTTATGGAGAGTAAATATGTTTTGTATTGAGACTCTATCTGAAATCGCTTGGTTGTATGCACTGGATGTAATGATCGCCATATATTTAGTCGACTGGATCATATGTAGGCTTATAAGTTCATTGGGACATGTGTCGATCTGTGCATAGCTAAGTATAGGTTTATTCACTTAGACATTTCTATTCACAATTTGAGCAGAGTTGAAGGAGACCAGAGGAACAAGTAAGAAGCTAGGGTATTTTCGTGATCACTGAGCGTGCATACCTTGATTCATTAAGGAAAAGGTATTTTGATCACTTGCCAACTTTTGATTACTATGGACACTTCGTTGATTTTTGATGTTAGTGGAAGACCAAGGTACAAATTCAAGAAACATCCTTACAAATCCACTGAAGATGATCCCAAAGGCGTGTTTTCACAAACACCCTACGACTTGATTCATGTGGAAGACATTAGGGCATACATTCATTGTAAATATGAGTCACTGGGAGATTTTGAGATCTTCAAAGAGATGAAAGACATGATCAAGGAGGATGGGAAATGGAAGGATGAGTTCGCTCATTTAGAAAACTTCAATATTATGCGAATGACGAAAATCTATGAGTTTGACGAAGAAGAATGGATCAAGATTGTTCTTAGCAGAGTTCATGATTAGTTTCTATGGGTAGGTGAGAAACCTATTAAGATTACCAGTGAGCTAATATATGATGTTACAGGATTGGACAATTTTGGCCTTATCCCTGTTGCGGAGAAGAACACGAAGAAACATGTGGAAACCCTAATGCACTCTAGATGGGATAAGAGGGAAATGACCATAGCCGACATCCTTCAACAAGATGTGAGGTTGATTTCTATGATTTTAGGGTATAAGATTCATTATAGCAGCCGACCTAATTCGGTTTCCGCGGGAGTCGTTATGATGGCCTACAAGACGACGAAGGAGAATGTAAACTATAATCTATGCGAAGTTCTGAAATAATAATTTTTGGAGAATGTCAAGCAAATTAAGAGAGACAAATCAAAGGCATTCGGGTTTGGATCATTATTGATACATATTTATATTTATATAATACATAAATTTCCTAGAATGTACCCTAGGGCATGGAAAGACATCGAACCTACTAGGATTCAAATCACAAACAATTATAGGAGACATAACAACACTTGGGTAGATGGGGAGTTGTTTGTTATGTTCAAAATTCTACAAAGACAAATGAAGGAGAGAGTAAGAATACCTGAAGAAATGGTTGAGAAGTACAAGGATACAATCTGTTTCATGGCTGAAACTGGTTATGTATGCTTCGAGGTAGTAGAACCTAGGAAGAAGTGGGGTTACCCTATGAGTTATGAAGTTAGTGCAGAAGTTCTAACTATGCAAGTAGAACATGTCTTATCTTCTGAGACATATCATTCCGAAGAAAGATGGGGAATATATGAAGAGAAATCAGCCAATATCAGAGGAGAACGAACCATAGCAGCAAGGAGGAGGAAAGTTGAGAAATTAGTTGACAATCTTGCAACAAAGGCAGGTATTACCAAGGATGAAATGAAAAAAGTAAGGAAAAAGATGACTGAAGGTGTTTCTGGATTGGGGATCACTACTCCTGCAGCCCTTCCACCTCCAGAAACTGAAAAGGTTACTAGTCCACCTTCTACTATGATCGCTGTACCTGATACTACACCTACACCACCCAAGAGGACATCACAGGCATAGAAAATAGAAGAGATCCCTCTGAGAAGCACACGGTCCTCCCAAAAGATTTCACCACCTAAAAGACAGAGGACTAAAGTAGAAGAGGAGAAAGTAGAGGAAAAGAAAGTGGAAAAGAAGAAAACAAAGAAAAGAAATCTTTGGAAACCAGATCTAAAGATGTTGGCAAAGAGAATAATTGATCAAGGAAAGCTCAATCAATTGCCTAGGTATTATGAGAGGTATGATGAGAAAGATAAGATTTTAATTGAAGATTTTATCATAGATCATATGCTTATATTAAAAAAGAATCTAATTGAAATAGAAGGTAGTATTCCTAAGGAGTTGTATGAGAAATTGGAAATAAGGAAACAATTAACACTCATAGAGGATGATCAGAGAAGGAGGAAAGCCATAGATGATATGCTACCAGTTTTCTCATATGATGAACATGAGAGGATATTGAAATCCATAAAACCCCTGTTGAGAATAAAAGCAAGACTAATAAATATTATGGGGAGGAAGTACAATGAGGTCATAGAGGACACACATAAAGCTATTGATAAGGTACTAATGGAGACAAAACCTGAGAGGAAACACATAAAGCTATTGATAAGGTACTAATAGAGACAAAACCTGAGTAGTCTTCACCTCCTAAGTCCAAGGCTACTAAGACCAAAACTATTCTTAGAGGAGAGTCCTCCAAACTTATAGAAATGAACATTGATTCACCTAAGGACGAAGATGATATTAGTTAGTTTTTCAGTACAGTCAAGCAACCAAACTTCTTTGTTGCTGGTGTGCCTGTGTCTTTGGACACCTCGCGGGATACAAGTGACCCTTTCCAAGGGAATATTGATATTGTTATTGTTATTGATGGAAGTGGTGAACATAATGGGACCGAGAAGGAAGTTGACACTAAGGAAAAACTAAAAGAAAGCATAGTTGTGGACATAAAGGGATGATAAACTAATGTTGAAGGTAAACAAGAAACTATTGTATCTATTCCTATTTCTTCAACTTTATTGTTGGCAAGTGGCAATAAACCTCTAAATACTGATGTCGACTGTAAGGATGATGATGAATTAATGAGGTAATCTTACATAGCCTTTGGTAAGGTCAAGGAGAGATAAGAACTGAAAATAGAAAAGAAGTTAAAGGTATTGGAAAGAGCAATTGATAGCATCAAAAAAATTATACTCCTACCTATCACTTTCCAAGGAAATGAAACATTAGACAACTTAAACAAAGTCTTGGATGACTTTGATGTTCACTTTGACTCTTTAGAGAAGGCCACAATAGTTAGAGATGGAAAGGAGTACATGGCGAAGAAAGCTGGAAGAAATATGTAAGTCAATCGATTGAGATTTGGGTATACTGGACAACATTATTACTGAAGAAAATTCTTGTATAACTCATGGAAGAAAGGTATACGACTACTGTATAAATCCTCTTATGCATTTGAAAGATATATATAATGTCATTGAGAATGACAAAATGACTTTAGATGGATTGGTAAAGAGTTGTGGGTCCTCCTCACAAACTGTCACTGATTTGGATATGGAAGTGTCCAGGCTGTTAGACAAAATCAGTGTACTTGAGGCCAATTAAAGGAGAGTATTGGGAAGATTTGGTGTTTTGAGGAGTCTAATCACTGCAAAAATATCAATTCTGGAAAAACACCTTTCAGATATGGAGAAAGCGAATAAATCTCTTACTTAAGACATGCCTACAAAAATGAAGGCCACAAAAATATCTTCTTTTTCTCTGAATGGTTTGATTCATGTTGGTCATATCTTAGTAAAGACATGGACAACATAGGCGAAGATATTGGAAACCTCTTTCCAAGATGTACTTAACATGGTATGAGTTTTTGATGAGAAGTTCTGCAATTTTGATATGTATATAGATATTAGTTTTAGTAAACCTTTACCATTGATGTCAAAGGGGGAGTAATGAGTATGAAAAATATGCACTTAGTTAGTAGTTTGGTATTGAACACTTAGTTATTTTTCACTAAGTATTGCCATGAATACCAAAGGGGGAGATTGTTGGTAAGTGGCCTAATCAACATAGCTTATAGGTCGTCATTTATTGAAACACTACTCATTGGCATGGTCGCTTGGAGTACTATCCAGTTTTGGATATTCAATTTTGTCAAAATGATTAAGTCCAAGATGTAGTTAAAAAGGTACAGTCACACAGTTTTGATTAGCGAGCACCGTATGCATCGAACTAAGTTATGCGAGCTTAGAGAAGTGTACTATGGGATAGTATAGACCTTCAGTTAAGGTCGCTTGGCTTTTAGATTTGACTAGACAAAGTACACCATGTTGGAGTTAGATGAATACAGTACAACAATGATACAGGGCAAATGAATGGTCGCGATTATTAAAGGAGTATTTTGAGGAATCCAAAAGTGCTACTTTGGATTTGGATTGGGTCCCACCCTAATTTTGTTGAAGTATGATCGCCGACTATGTATTTTTTATTTGGTTAAGTGTTGGACACGTTTTGTGATGTTCTTGTGAGCCGACTGGAAGAACCTCTTTTTGAGATTGAGTATTTAAGTAGAGTTGTTTTATGATGCAAAGAGAAGTGTGGAATGCGTAGATGCATTGTGATGTCAGAATCAGACAAAAGTTTATGCGAGCTATAACTGGGACTACTTAAGCATAAAAAATGCTTGTATTGTTCATTTTGATAAATCATTGTAACAAAACAATTTTTGCTTTGTAAGAGAAGTGTGCTCATTGTATATCCCTAACAGGGTTTATATCCTTTAACAAGGATATGTACTAAATGTAATATTCAACTCCTAACAGGGCTAGGTCTCATAACAGGGACACTATACTTCTTAGTACATCATTTGTAGGTATTATCCCCATCGAGGTTTTCCCTTGGCCATGGTTTCCTCGTGAACAAATAATGGTGTTATGATTTGTCTACTTTATGTGCATGTTCTATTTATTTTAGTACTTGCATGGTTAATTTTGAATTGGTTAAATATGTTTATAAAGTGTTGTAATACTGATTTACCCCCTTTACAGTATTACTTAATCCTAATAGGTTGGTACTGCTGGGTCTCCTCCTGTTGTGTCACCTAATTTTGCTTTTTTCGGTGTTAGGGTTCTTGTTGTTGTGAGTGGTGTTGTCTCTTTTGATGGTGTTGGTCCTACTTCTCAGGAAGTTTCTCTTTCTGATGACAATAATGCTGGTGTTACTGCTGTTGGCCCTGTCTCTTAGGAAGTTGTTGGCCATATCCTTGGTTCTGCTTTGGGGGTTGTTGCCATCCCCCTTTGGGTGTCGGGCGTCGAGAGCTAGATTTGTTGGCTTGGCAGGGTACATCTGCTAAGGTGGATGAGGGTTGGATTAAAGTCAATTGGAAAAAAATTAAATCACCTCATCCCTCTTTTGATATGACCCTTCGTTCCCAAAAGGGTAAGACAAAAGGTAAATCTTAATAATTTTTTTAGGCTGGTTTGGGCTGGATTCTATGTCCTTCCTCCAGTCTTTGGCTACATGCTAGTTCTTCATGTGAAAATTATTTCCTTGTCATGCAACATTTGGTCTTGGTGGTGGGAGCCTTTGGTTTTCTCTCCCTTTCTCGATTTTGTCCTGTCTTGGTCTTGTCTTGTTTCTTGTAGTGGGTGGTCTTGATATCTTTTGTTCAGGTTTCAGGTCCCACCAAACCTTTTATGTTTATGGGTTTGAGTCTCTTCAAAACCTATTTTTATCTTTCAATCAAAGCATTTTTTCTCATGCACTTCTTGAAAAGTAAAGAAAACTTAACCGACTATGTACAAGAATTAAAATCAAAAGTTAAACAAAGCCATTAACTGGCTTGTTAAAATCGCTGCCCTTCCTTACAAGTTTTTGATTCCTTTCTTGTATTTGAGAAACTAGATAGGGAAGAAAACATGACAAGCATACTTCTGCTCGTTGGATTACCATCCCAATGCTGAGAACAATGAAGCTTTCAAGCACAGGAACACTCTCACCTTGAGAAAAATTGTCTTGCTCCTCTCTGTGATACTCATCCTCATGTTTTGAAGTAAACATGACCGGGGGAAAATTGTTGATTTGATGTATAGCTAGATGCCTTATGGGGCATCTTCTTGATGGTGTTGGGTCTAAGAAATCAACCTTGACCATGTTGTTGTGCTCTGCAATGATGGTATCTTGCTGGTTTGGAAATGAATCCTCTTCGTTTGGTGAAGAAAATATCTCCACCTCTTCTTGTTGCTCATGAACCACTTCCTTGCGAGATACTAGTATGGAGTGAATATCCACATGTTTTTGTTGCAACTCATGATCCTCTGATGAAGGATAAGATGGCTTGATGTCTATAGATGAGCAAAAAACTTCTAGCTCATCCCAAAATTTTCCTCTTCATCCAATTTCTTTTTCTCTACTGTAATAGTATGCATAGGTTGAGAGGCAACTTCATTTATATCAACATGTACTTGCCTCAAGGATAGATCTATCCTTGGTATCTTCTTTCTCATCCTCCATATCACGAAGGACCTCATGTTGTAAAAAATAGTTTTGTTCTTGTTTGTCTTCTTGTAGCAGGCCCCTTGATTTTTGCAAAGGCTCAAAAGCCATAATTTTTTCCTCAAGGGTAGGAACAAATTTATTTTCTTATTCTTCCTCCACAAAAGAGGGAAGCTCTTCAAATAAGAGGACTCGATCCTCTTCCTTTTGTGCAATCTTTATTTGTAGAGAGGGCTGAATAGATACAACATTATAAATATCCACTTGCAACTCTTTTTTACTTCCTTTGATTGCTCATGCTTTGGCCGAAGTGAAAGCTCAAGAATAGCAAGTTGTAACTCCTCCCATAGTTTCTTTATCTTTGTCTCTTCCTCTCAAAATGGCGTATTGGGACCATCAACTGTCCACACAACTGACACACCCTTAAAGAGTGGAATGGAAACAAGTGTTGAAGGATGAGAGTGTAAAGTTTCTTGTATCGGGAGTGGAGGAATAACAACAGAAGACTATCGTAATGGAGAAGACTTCTTGAGGTTTGGAATGACATATTTAGGGGAAGGGGTTGCTTGGCTTTCCAATTCTAGCACTCTGGCCAATAAAAGCCTCCTTTGTTCATCTTTTGCAACATCTTGCTTTGCAATTTCTACCTCAAACTCTCTGTTTTGCATCCATCTCTTCTTCATGTAGCCTTTGTTGGGCCTCTAACTACTACTCTCTTTCTGTAATTGTATCTGTGTTGTTTTTCTTGGGTCTGCATTTTCTATTTTAGTTTTTTAGTATCATGAAAATATTGGCATTTGGATACTATCAAAGATAGAAGAATGTCTCACTGAGCTAGATCGTCTAGATGTTCGTCCAACCCTTGTTGTCCTCTTATTTCATACAAATGCCTAGCCCAACCCCACAAAAGAGCTACCAACTCATTGCATCCCATGTCCTCAAAATATAGAGGAATGTCTGGAACCCGATTGAAAACCATGCCTAGGCTAGAAAACCTACCACAAAGGTCCACAATCTGATCCCTGAGCCCATTAATGTCCATTTTACCTAAGAGATAAGAAGGGGTGGAAGGGTGGAAAGAAAGTGGAACATACTAATCATTTGATGTTGTAGAGGGATTTAAACCAAAGCCAGGCTGAGGTTCATGATGATTTTGATAATAAGAGGGTGTACGGGGAGAAGTATCATGATATGAGGAATGATAGGATGCGTCTCTATGAAAAGGATCCATGTTAAAGAATTCAAAACATTACAATTCATAGAGAACTTGAATAAATAACAAAAGATTAGAAATGATCTCGCAAATACCAACAATGTGACTGCTTGAAACCAACAAATTTGCATTAAGAGTCACCATGATATTTGATCAAATGCATCCAAAGGCTAATAACACTAAGAATAAAACCCAAATTCTTAGTGAATGAAACTTGTATTGGTCCACCCGGGGATGTCTAAAAACTGATTTGATCTTTGTATGCTAGCCCCACCAGGCATCCCCAAAACTGTTGTCACAAAAGTTTGCACCCTTTCCTAGATGTTGGTTAGCGACCTAGGAAACCTTGTGAAATGAGGAAACAATATCTCAATGTGGGACTTGATCAATGTGATTGAATCTTCAGAGAAGGATGACTTCCTTTACAATCCAGGTGCACTTAAAACTACTTGATTTTGAGGAAAAGGGAGAAGGATATGCTAAAAGGAAAATGCAGAAAGGGAAATGGTTTTGCACTAGATTGAAACCGTGGTTACTCTCCTTACCTATGAATGCACTTCACATCAATAAAAGACACCAAAACATACACATTTATGCACTCTAGCCTATTTCCTAAAGATTCATATGTAGACCAGAACTAATGAGATGCTATAAGGAAGATGTATTCACTTATATAACATTCATAAGAAAAGTAGATACAACATACAACTTAAGAAAATAGGAAAGAAACATTCAGTACGAGGCAACTGATGTGCACAAGATACTAGAATGGTGAGTAGAGGTAAAACTGAGAATTCTATTACTGTAAGGCATAACAAAATTACATCTACAGAGCATGAACCTATAAATGAAAACAAAGGAGAGCCACTTACAAAATGTACAAGATTTTATAGATCAGGCATAACTCAGATCGATCACATGAAGTTCAAACCTTGACTAGGGTTGAGTTACAAAAGAAAATAGAACAGATTAGAAGAAATCTGATCTCTACAAGTAAATCAAACACCCAAAAGTGATAGAGGGAGGGAGACCACATAAATGCTTCATCCACAAAAGAATTTTCCCTGCAATAAAAAAAATGACCCCCAACAAAAACTACAACATCAAAAGTAAATCTTAATTTGTCCTTTGTTTGTCTGGGCTAGAGTTTTCCTCGTCTTGCTAGTTGTAGGTTGGGTCTACTGGTCTGGTTTCTCTCAACAATGTTTTTATTTATTGGTCTTCTTTGGGGGTCGATGTTAAAAATGTTTCTTATTTCTATATAAGGGGTTTCGGGGTTCCCCTCAAAACCTATTTTTCCCTTAATCCAAAACATCAAAAGTCTTTGTGCCTTAATTCTGCTGGCGTATGGAATCTGATCTCGAGCCATCTGCAATCACAATGACCATGAAATGGTTGGGAGAATCAGATTGAGGTTATAGGCGAGTAATGACGCTACTTCAAAGAGTCGACAACATGAAGACAAATTGATGAGTATAGTTGGAAACATTAATACTCGGGCCTCTATTTTCTCTTCATTAGCAAGATCTCTATCGATGAGCCCCTATGTTGGTTGGCACTCATAATGATTGTCTCGACCATCAAATAAGGCTCCCCTAATTATCAAATTCCCCTCTGAGCATATCAACATGCTGTCAAAAAACTATCGATATCAGAGAAGCCCTCAAGAAGTTCTGCCGATGAAATCTGTTGCTTGGCCTTAAAAAATATCATCATCATAACCTACACCTATGGAACCCATCGGCGTAGCATGAACTATCGGAACACTCAAAATGATCATCTTTGATACGCCGATGAAACCAATATTAGCAAGACACCTGCTGATCCATTTTCCTTGCTTTGCTGTGAGCTGCACACGTCGAGAAAATCTACGTCGATGGCCCAAAGGATGACCGTTTCGAAAATACCCAAAGATGTATTTCAAAAACACTTCGCCTCTCGCTACTACCCTGTCACATATTGGAAAGACTTATGTCGATGCAAATCATTGGCATAGCTAACTGTTGTGGGTCCACAACACACACCCCATTACTTAGGTCTTCTGACCATGGGGACCCCCCTTCTTTTTGTCTTTTTTCCTTTTGTCGTGTCCGCCCCTCGTAGAGATCCAAGTCAGCCACCGGGAAGGATTACTAAAATCAAAGCAGACAAAAGAGAACCCTTTTTCAGCCTTTCGGCCCTTTCGGCCTTTCGGAGGACTTAGGTCCTCCGAAATGCCGAAAGGTCGAAGACCCGACCTTTCAGTGTTTTCGGACTCTGAAAACACCGAAAGGCCAAAGGCTTGGTTCTCTTTCAAGTCTTTTCAGCCTTTCGAGGTCCAAAACCCTGAAACCGCTGATGTCAACCGGCGGGTTATAAAAGGGGTAACCTCCTTTTTTCATTTCACTTTGCATTTTATGTGTTTGTGCTCTCGCTCGCACCCCGTCCACTCCTCCTCGTCAACCGCCTCCTCTTCCAAACCACCTGGTTGCCCTCCCTTTGCTCGATCGATCGAGGTAGGCTCTCTTTGCTTGTCCTCTCTTGGTGTTTTTGGGTTTACCTAGGTTTAGGGTCTTTTCGGTGCCCCTAGTGCCTGTCCAGCCTAAGGCACTTTGTTTCGTCGCCCTTTTGGGCTTCTGTGTCTTCGTGCGTTGACAAGGACGTCCCTCCCTGTCGGCCCTAGGGTTTTCTTGTGTCATTAGGTCTAGGTTTAGGGTCTTGTGTTTTTGTCAGTCACAGTGCTTACCCAGGTTTTCAGCCTCTAAAGGGCCAAAAATTGGACCTTCACTTTCGCTTTCAGCTTTTCAGAAGTTTCAGCCTTTCGGACATCTGAAATGTCCGAAAGTTTGAAAAGCCGAAAGCGAAACCTCCAATAAGTCCATCTGGTTTCCTCACCATGTTCGGACGATTCGGCGTCCTCGAGCAAACCCCTCCCAGTTCGGTGTCCAAAACTCTGAAACCCCGATGGACTTGACCCTACCATATACTTGTTCGCACTTTCGGACTTTTTGGTCTTCGAAATAGTCTTCGGTGTTCAAAACCCTGAAAGGTCTGAAAGTGCAAAAACTTGCACTTAACTATTTTTTCAGCTCTCTTTACTTGCTTCCATAGATTTAATTGTTCTTTCTGTTCAAATAAGCTACTGATATTTATCTTTTCTTGCAGGAATGACTGAACCCAAGATAACATCCCCAATGAAGTATCAATACAAGGGGAATCCCCCTAGCTCAAAGGTGGGGAACAAACACAGCGCGGTAACTGACACCAACATCAGGAATGTGGATTGGAATGAATTCCTGACCCAGTGCTCCCAACTGGTGAACAGATCTAAGGATTGTACCTCATTAGTCCTATCCGGGCTAGTAAATGCAGCCGCACACCTCGTGGTTGTTTCATCTTCAGAATTGATCATCACCCTAGCTCACCACTACGATTCAGATAAGAGGGTGGTAGTAAAATCTGAGGATCAAGTGGTGCTAGAAATCAGGCCAGATATCATTGAGGAAGTATTTCACCTTCACAAAGGCATAGACAAATTCTATGACTTTTATATTGAAAAGGGGGCCAAGTGGTTTGGCAACAGGTAGCAAACCGTAAATGAGATGATGAATAAGGAATACCTCAAGAAACCACTTCCCAAGAACAAAATGGACAAAATAGACCTCCGGAGAGGTTATATGAGAGATGATATCCAGGCAGCTATAACAATGATAAGCAGGGTATATGGGTTACCACAGTCCACCCAACTTGAGCATTGGATGATCCTAATGATAGAGAGGATCAGGGAATGAAAGGCAAGATTCGAATGGGGCACTATTATTAGTGACAATCTGGGTAAACAGTTGATAGCAGTGAAGCATAAACCCAAGTTCTACATGAGCACTTACATAGTGTATCTACTAGCTGCCCGAGAAGATTATCCTGGTCTCACCAAGAGGGGAAGTCTAAATAACCCAAATGCATGTACCCATCTTGTATACCCACAGCTGGTAAAAGGAGAAAACATGCCAGAGGATTTTCCAGATTACAGGATAGTCAATGATGCATTCATATTTGCAGTCATCCGATCTATTGAGGGTGACTTTGCTAAACAAATGTCAGAAGAGGCTGTTGCTAAGGTAAGGGCCATTGGGGCCTATTTTATCCAGTTTAGGATGTTCACATATATTAGAATAGCCAGGACAACCTTGCAACCAAAGAAGTTGCCCAGGTACCCATCCGACTGGATAATCATATTGGAGATGGCCAGGCAGCTCGCGGATGCATACGAGCACATAAAACAAAAGAAGAAGCACTGATGGGACTTTCCCATCTCTTTGGGAAGGGACATGAAGGTTTGCATATCCCTTGCTTTTGAATGGGATGACTGTCCCTTGCAGCTTTACAAGATAGTATGAGCCCGCTTTGATCCTATAGGTACTTATAGCCATATCATCGGCAAATTCTACGTACATGAGCCACATCTAGAAGATCACTGGATAAACTGTATAGATGACCATGAGGTCAGAATCCGAGATTACTGTAGAATGAACCTAGCTCTGGAAAAAGAGGTGTTGAAGGTTCCTATTTCCCCGAAGGTATGGGAATGTGATTCAGAGGAGGTCTTAGAAGACATTTACACCAAAGATAAGGTGTATGACTGGCCAATCATGAATGCCGAGAAGGACAAAGATGAAAATGATGACATAGACTTCAGGAAAAGGCACATGATAAGGACCACTATATCTTGGATCAAGAAGCCACGCCGGATGAGCCCGAGCATGGTGAAAACATTAATGGAGCCATCCAGGAAAGTAGAGAAACAACGAGGAGAGAAGTTGACAACTCCTAAATATAAGAAGGCTCCCCCTCAAAATCCAAGAACGGTGTATGGTTATGAACAACCAGTTGAATATGGCTCCAATCCTAGGCCTAAGAAAACCAGAATGACAGGCCAAATTGACCCACCAGCGGGGTCGTCACAACCCCAATCAAGAGAAGGCCCATCTCCCTCTGGCCAATCCTGCCCCACCGCTGAGAAGAAAACCTATAAGAGGAAGAAGAGTTCTGAATCTTCGCAGTTAGAAACTGTACAAGAGGATCCTGAGGAAGAGGATGCAAGTGAGCCCCTAGTCTAGAAGACCAGGTTGCAGAAGAGGAGAGAAAAGGAGATTACTAAGAAATATAAAGAGGATCCCAAAGAACAGGATAATCCTTTGGATACATTGGGACCAGATGAATTCATGCTTTCTGATTTTGAAGGACTAGAAGGCTTTTCGGATCAGGGCGAAGACACACACACTAGGGGACCACCACTCATACAACCTCAAGTAGCCCTCACTCCACCACCATTCATACAACCTCAAGTAGCCCTTACTCCTCCACCGATCCAGTTCACCAATCCTCCGGTGAATGTTCCTGCTCCACTAGTAAGATCCGATTCTGCTCCAAGGCCTAAAACCCAAGACAGTGGGGTAACTCAAAGTTTAGTAACAGGAAATGTAGCTGGAGAGAGTTATGTTTTCACTCCACCACCCCACATACTTACTCCACCAACTTCCATACCAAATCCAACACCTCCTCCTACACCAACTTCACCTCCGTCTACTACCACCATCCCCTCATCTCCCACTACAGTCATGCCAACAATTATTCCACCAACATCAATCTCTTGACCATGCTCCACTCAAACCGCCAAAGAAACAACATGCATAGAAGACACATCACCTTTTCAGACCTCACTAGAGGCCATGACCGGTCTCAGGCCAGAAGTGGTAATTGATTCATCAGCCGACAAAGGCCTGGAGAAGGAAGGGGTAAAGGAGGTCAGTGAGCAAGATAAGGAAGAGGAGGAAATACAAAGGGATACAGAAGGGGATAGAATGGAAGAAGGAGAAGATGGAAAAGGAAAAGGGGCAGAGAAGGAATCAGAACAGGGAATAGCTCTAGGGCAATAAGGCTTGACCTCAATTCTCCATGTGGCACCATATGAGCCAGTAACTGCCTCCGGTAAACCTACTTGGTTTACCAAGGAGATACAACCTCGGAAAAGAGCCTACACAAGTGAACTGGACGGAGAAGATACAAATATAACTGCTGTGAAGCAAGCTTTCCACCATGCAGACGTGAGTGTGCCTGCTAAAACCATGTCATATGTGACCCAAGGCACTAAGGGTCAATGGACAACACAAATAGCTATCCCACCCCCGAGCACCTTTCAAACCACGGGTTCATCAGGAGACTATACATTCAAGGAGGTAGACTTGAGGGAACCAACCAGAGAAGGGAGCAAGACATTAGCAGCTTTGGGACTCAAGCATGCTCTGGGGTTCATGAGAAAAGATGAGGAGACCATAAAATATTTAACAGACCAAAATGAGGCTCTAAAAAGGGTCATTCAAAAGATGGTGGGTCGCATTGACCCAAACTGTTCAGAGGATTCATTACAAGCCATGCTTAATAAAAGGGCCACACTAGATTTGCCAGTAGGATTGACCCCCTCTTTCATCCAGGCGAGCGCCGATTGGTTAAATGACTTCAAACAGTTCAGAGGAAAGGCAATCTCATCAATATTCAGGCCATACAGGACCATATTGGTTGAGGTTAATTCACTCATCGACCTGGTGGAAGATGACGGGGGTATGGATGGCGAGGTAGCTAAGTGGCAAGCAGCTCTCCAGGATTTGGAGGTAATTTGAAAGCAACGCTTCCAAATTTTGGTAAAAGTCTATGAGGGCGAGGAATTGGATAAATTTGAGACTTAGATCAAATAGATGACCAAAACAATTAAGGTCTATAAGAAACACCAAGCCCTTATAGATGAAAAGCAGGAGGAGGTAATAAAATGGATCAAAGATATAGATACCTTCTTCACAGGGGTTGGCCTCAACGTTTACCGAGATGAAAGCCAATAGGCTCTACGTCCCTCCAAGGAAGTGGTCCAACAGTTTAGGGATGTTTTGGCCAGAGTCAATACCAAGGAGGCCTTGCAGCAACTGTTCTACATGAAGGACGAAATACATAAGATGTCACAGCACGAAGAAGAGATCATGTTCTTCGCTTCTGAATTGACTATCTTTAGAGAGAAGCAAGAATGAAGGGTCACAAAGATAAAAAGAAAAGAAATCAATTTTGAGGAAGTCCAGGAGATAGTGCAGAGGCTCTGGGAAGCTCAACCAGAAGTCTTCACTGGATAAAGCTCCAGGGTTCAAATACCAGGTAGACAGGGCAAGATTTTCAACACTTGGCTAAAATTCTGCTAAGGAGGAGTTTTCAGCCTTTTGACCTTTGATTTTTCGGCCTTTCGGCCCCGAAAGCAAGTACATTTTTTGGCCTTTCGGCCTCTTCAAATTTTTTCGGCCTTTCGGCCCACGACAAGTCCAAACTTCTAGGACCTCCGAGTTTGATGATTTTGAAGAACACATGAGAAATTTTAAAGGCATTAAAGTTTCGGGGTAAAGGTTGGGGTCTGAAAAACTGGGGGTTTCAGCGAGGTCACTTTTTCAGACACCAGTTAGACTTCAGATCATATCCATGGGCAACTTGAGTTTGTTTTGGAAGGACTAAAGGTTTCCTATCAGTTCCCACCGCCAGAAACAGTTCCAGGTGAAGAATCCAAGAAGCATCCACCAAGATCAAGAAGAAGACTCCCAGTTCACAGAAGGAATTCTCCTCCTTTCTCTCTCTCTTCTTTGGCGGATTTTTCCCTCTTTTCATGAGCAAATGGATTGTAAATGGGTTTAAGAATCCATGCAAGTTACATAGTATCAGTTAGCAGTAGTTTTCCTTCAGCAAAGTTCTAGTTTAGTTCTATTTCTTTAGTTTAGACTCTCTGATGCCCTAACTCTGAAAATCAGAGTTGTAGATCAAAACTTTATATATTGTACTAAAAAATCAATGTAAAAGGGCTGACTTTTTAATACAATAAAGATCTACATTGGGTGCTTCATTCGTGGTGTGTGAATTACTGCTATCTATGCAAATTTATTGAATGTATGCTTGCATTATTCTTTATTTTCAAAGAGCCCTTTGTGTTATTGTGTTTCGAATTCGTGCTACTTATAGTTGGAGTTCATTGTTGTATATCGACCTTGTTGTGACGAATGCGTGGAGGAGATCATCGTTGGGCTTAATGATAAATCTGTCTCGTGGGTGCGCACATCTCGGTGGCTTCGCAATTTGATAGATTTTGAATATCTTGCACGAGTGAATACGTCTTCTCTCCAAACACTTGCATCCGTGGAGTAGTGAATTGTGACTTGGTCTGATTTATGCTTCGTGGGTTGTTCCAAATCTCTCCAGCATTCAATTCGCAACGAAGGTTTTACGGCAGTTTACGTCCTTAGGATTTCACTTTCCTCACAATTTGCTTTATTCCTCGTTACCCCTCTCTCTTTAAAACGCTGTCATTAATTCTAAAAATTACCATCTTGAAAACACAAAATTGTATTTTATTTACTTGTCAAAATAGAAAATACCAAAAAAAAAGAGAACTAACAATATTTACTAGTTTGTTGTCTTGAACGTACACCAGCAAAGGCCTCCTCATGAACAATCACATTTATCTTCAACTGAGTAACCAAGCAGGTTGTAACCCGACCCCGGAGAACCTTGGGAATAACTCGGTTATTCTTTCAAGAGAGGAAATCAAATCTCGAGATCCTAGCAGGTTGGCTTGTGTTAAAACAACGCTCAACAGAAGTGGTGCTAGAAGGAGTGCCTCAAGACTCAAGAGCTGGATAATATTGGATCTTTCTCCCTAGAGAGGTTTGAGCGTGTGCTTAGATCATCTCCGAAAAGAGGCGAGTTTCTCAAACTCACTCATCACCAAAGGGCTCGCAGCAACAATGGTAAAGCAAAAGATAAATCTTCCCATCACCTTGCCGAAACTCAGGATCCTCTTGGACAGAAATCACACATCGCTGCCCCAACCATTGCTGCAGCCATCAATCAAAATCAAAACTTGCCAAATCAACATTTGCAGCAACCTTGTCCGATGGCCTTTTTTGCTAACTCAACAATCTCACCTTTGAACTTTGTTGGGTAGCTCTATGAGTTACCTAAAAATCTGGAGAAGTTTTGTACAAGATTCATATATGGCGAATCTAGGACAGCGGAAGAACATATCCTAGCCTTCAAGGAAATTTGCAACCGTAAAGAGATTGCCCACCAAGACGTTGTATGTCGTCTCTTCCCATATACCTTGGGGGAATTTGCATACAATTGGTACCTTAATTTACCACGAGGGTCTATCTCAGTATGGAATGACTTTGAAACCAAATTCCTCAATCAGTTCAAACTGTATGTCAATCCTGCAGCGACACATCACCAGTTCATAACCACGAGGAAGGATCCTAAGGAGCCCATTGCTATGTTTAATCATCGTTTTCACAAAATGCATCAAAAGCTGGAAGCTCCTTACACTATACCAGATGAGACTGTCATACAAGTTTACCTAAAGGCTCTAGACCCATTCACCTCAATCTTTCTAAGAAGGCTTCCCCCGACAGACAGAGATACAATTGAAAAGGTGTATAATGAAGCCATCACTTTCACTCAGTAAATGGACCCACAAGAAGGAAGCTATGCGGTTGCACCCATCCCAAGTAATCTTGATGTCCCACACCCATTTGTAGCAAACAATCAAGCCCTGGCCAACTACTTGCCCATGCAAACTCCTATACCGGCACAATCATGTACAATCGTGCCTCCATCTATTACTTACCTAGGATACAAAGCTCATAAAATGACATTCGTAGAACAGAGGGTTGTACCCCACAATGATCCTGATGCCCTCATGGCTTCCGAGTTAGACGTCGTAAAGAAGACTTTATCCTAGCTCACTAGCGAAGTTACCAGAATGAAGCTAAACCCACCCCAAAACCAACATGGATACCAATGAGCGCCTGCTGGTCCAAATACATACCCTCAGAATCCAAACAGGGGTTTCAATGCATATGGTAACAACAACGTGCAGGAGAAACCATTTGGGTAGCAAAGGCCAAATCGGCCATGGAACACTAGACCAAATAATGGCAGCATCCCATCAGATAACGCCAATACTTATGAGGCTTCAGAGGCCAATTTTTTCTAGGCTCCAAGTAGGCATCAGGACAATAATGGATATGTGAACAACTCCCAAGACCACTACGCCTAGAATCTAGAGGGGGACCCGGTACAATTCAATGCTATGGTGTTCTATTCTTATGAGTCTGGAAAGGAGGGAAGCTTAGAAGCTTATACAGGAGAAGATGAATTCGTGTTCCCTTTTCAAAGAGAAAATGAACCTGAATATTCCAAGGTTCATGCCTTCCAGAATGATCAGCAAAACCCACATAACCTTCAGAGTAGAAAGGAAACCCTCACCGACGGCACATCTCTAGGAAAGAAACTGACTCCACCAGATCCTCAGGATAGTAACAATCCCACACCTCCAAAGGGGTTGAATGCCATACCTCCCACGACAGGTACATATGCTGGCTACCAAGGAACGGCCTGGTCAAATGACAAGTACAGTGCAGTAGATGAACTCAAGAAAACTAAGGCGAACATCTCTATGTTCGAATTATTACAGGGTTTCCCATCTCAAAAGGAAGCCCTTTTAAGATCCTTAGATCATTCAAGACCTAGCCCGTCGACCAACAGCACCAGGGCACCCACGTCCAGTGTCAACACATTTGAGGCATTCCTAGCAGTATTCACGGATAGGACAGAGGTCCCGCCATCCCTACTCAGTCTGCGGATCTTTGGAAAGAACCTACATAATTGCCTAATCGATTCAGGAGCCTCATGCAACGTCATACCCCTGTCAATTTGCCAAAAGTTGGGGATGGTGCCCCAAGTAACGAATCGGGTGGTCATACAATTAGACAAAACTAGGGTTAGAGTAATTGGTGTGCTAAAAAATGTACACATTCAACTAGTCGTAGATCCCCGGATACAAGAACGTATTGATATACACATAGTGGACATCCCTGAGACTAATGGGATGTTACTAAGCCGAGAATGGACTAAATGCTTAAGAGGATGGCTCTCTACAGATTTCACCCAACTTTGGCTACCTTGGAGAGGTTTGAACAACCAGATCAAGATAGATGCAGAACCGAAGCTAAAGAGGATGATCACCGAATACAATGCCCCGAATGAAGTCTTGTTCATTCAAACCGATTTGGGCACTTATCGATTGGACGACGTTTTCATGTTTCAAATCTGAGAATGTGAAGAGTCGGACCATAGTCCCGTCCAAGGTCTCCTAGAGCTGAAGATTGGTGATGACATCTTCCAGAGTTTCGTTAATAGCACAATAGCTAGCCTGTGGCACCTGGGTCAAGACGTAGATCCCAACATCTTATTACTACCTGGATACTGTCGATTACATCAGGATAGTCATTCTGAGTTTACATGCCCCAGTTCTCAAGAGGCACTATCACAATTGTTGGCTCAAATTGCCCAGCCAAATGAGCCACCAGAGGCACTGATGATAAAGGAAGATGAACTTGGGGTAGAAGGCAGGAATGATGCCGCACCAAATATTGATAGCCGAGTCCTTGCAAACAGTTCGCCTCAAAATTAAGACAGCGGGTCAGATTCTGAAGATAGAAGCCATGCCCCGAACATACTTAGTGACTGGAGTACCTCAGATGATGGAGCATGTCCCCCTTACAAGGGAATACTGGAAGATAAAGACAATGAACTCCTCAAACCTAGGCATACCCAAAATATAGGAGAATCAACTTCTTCTGACAGCGATGGAAAGAGGGGCCAAAAAACAAGGACCGAGGATTTTTCTAAGAAAAGTTCGACCAGGCCCAGCCCTACTAAACCACCTCAGATATGGAAACTGCGCTTCAACAGTTCCAAATGTAAACAAGGAGCAGGTGCGGGAATCAAATTGACAAATCCAAGGGGTAAGTCTTTCTATGCTGCTTATAGATTACAGTTTCTTTGTACTAATAATGTGGCAAAATACGAAGCGCTAGTTCACGGACTCCTCCTAGCTCATAAGAAAGGAATCAAGATCTTGACGGTGGAAGGGGACTCGCAATTGATTGTCAACCAGATCCGTAGTCAGTATACTTGCAATGATAAGAGGCTCTCAGCCTACAAAAATAGGGCATGGGATCTGATCAACGACTTTGACACTTTCAACATCAAAACCATCCCGAGAAGAAAGAATGGCGTCGCTAATGCATTGGTTGTCTCAGCCAGTTCATTACACCCAATGGAGAAATCCAAACTAAATAAATTCTCAGTTGAACTTGTCGTAGCCCCGGCCATTCCGGACAATGTCACTAACTTTCAAGTCTTCCAAGATGATCACCATATCTTAGAGTTTATCATGTGCGCTGGCGTGTTTGAAAATCATATCATCGACAAGGAGAAAAACGGGGAGGAAATAGTCAAACCTGAAGAACCTGATGATTACGGCATCATAAACCTGAAAACCAATGCCATACCCAAGGGAATGGTAGAACTAGAGAGGATTTTTTACAGCGGTAAGACTGCTATACGAAGACGCCCCAACGTAACAACTAATGGTAAAGAATGTGACACCTACAACCTGGGCACGGAAGAAGAACCAAGAGAAGTCCACATCGGAATAGTGGGAACCAAGGAAGAAAAGGAGAGAATGATCCAGCTTCTCACTGAATATCGAGATGTCATAGCATGGAGTTATGAAGAATTAAAGACATATGACACCTCAGTCATAGTGCACAACATCCCTTTGAAACTGGATTCTAAGCCTTTCCGACAATGACAAAGACCCGTGAATCCCACTATGGAGCCCTTAATTCAGAAGGAAGTCCAGAAGCTACTTGACGCTAGGATCATCTTCTCGATTCGACATTCTACATGGGTTGCAAACCTAGTACCGGTAAGGAAGAAGACTGGAGAAATCAGGCTGTGCGTAGACTTTTGGAACCTCAACAAGTCCTCTCAAAAGAATAATTATCCGCTCCCATCTCTAGATAAAGTTCTGCAGAAGGTTAATGGATCTCACATGATGTCATTCCTAGATGGCTACTCTAGGTACAATCAGGTGATGGTACAGGAAGAGGACAGGCTGAAAACAACATTCACCACTAAGTGGGGGACTTTCGCCTATCGACGGATGCCTTTCAGGCTGATTAAATCTAGGGCCACCTTCTAGAGAGCAATGGACATAGCATTCAAAGGATTAGTTGGAAGGTGCATTATCATATACATGGATGATCTCACAGTCTACTCAAAACTAAGAGCCGACCATATAAGTGACCTCAAAAAATGCCTATAGCGGTGCAGAGAGTTTGGGATCTCCCTCAACCCCAAGAAATGTGTGTTCGGGGTAACTAAAGGAAAGCTCTTGGGGCATATCATCTCCGAAAAGGGGATATCCATTGACCCCGAAAGGATGAAGGCAATCCTAAAATTGACACCACCTCATAGCCACAAGGAACTAAAATCTTTCTTCGGAAAGATCAACTTCGTCAGGAAATTCATTAGTGGCTTCGCAGAAATAGTGAAACCATTGAACGACATGCTCAAGAAAGACGCCAAGATTGAATGGGCTCTCCTAGCCAAGAAGTATTTTGAAGAGATTAAGAATGTCATTACCATGGCACTGGTCCTAGCCAGTCCTGACTACACCATCCCTTTCAAGGTCCACTCATTTGCATCTGAACACTCATGCGTAGGCATTCTCACGCAGAAGAAGAATAGCGAAGACAAAAGGCCCATCGCCTTTATGAGTTTCCCTTTCAAATATGTTGAGCTCAGATACCCAAACCTGGAAAACCAATCATTTGCTCTTGTCAAGGTGGTGAAGAAATTCAGACATTATATTTTAAGGAGTAAAGTCATTGGGATAGTCCCAGATGCAGCAGTTAAATCTCTCCTGATGTAGAATGAGCTGGGAGAACGGAGAGGAAAATGGATGTCAATTCTCCAAGAGTTTGACCTAGAAATCCAACCGATGAAATTGGTAAGAGGCCAGGGCCTGACAAAGCTGATCTCTGAGTTTGAAGAAGGTCTGGTCTGCCAAACATACACCAACCAAGGCATGATCACGGATGTATGGTACCAAGACATAGTGTATTATCTGTTGCAGAATCGCTGCCCTGAAGAAATGAACAGTTCCCAGAGAAGAGCTTTGAAGATCAAAAGTAGCTCCTACATGCTGAAGAATGGACAACTCTACAAACGCAATTATGAGGGTTTGTATTTAAGGTGTTTGGATAGAACGGAGGCAAAGCAAATACTAGTGGACTTTCATGACAAATATGGAATGGGACATGGATTGGCGGAGGTCACAGCTCACCAAATCCTGAGGGCGGGATATTTTTGGCCTACGATATTTAAAGATACTGGCGAGCACGTGAGATCCTGCCACACTTGCCAAACTAGCGCAACCCGAGAGAGAAATCCAACAATGCCTTTACAACCAGTCTATGAGGTACGCCTGTTTGCCCAATGGGGCTTGGATTTTGTTGGAGTGATTAACCCCCCTTCATCTGCAGGACATAAGTTTATCTTAACAGCTACCAACTATTGCACGCGCTGGAAGGAGGTGCAAGCATTGAAGAATTGTACCACTGAGGTTGTAACCAAATTCGTGGAGGAACACATCATAACTAGGTTTGGGATGTCATTCTATCTGGTATGTGACAATGCCCCCTCTTTCTCTTCGGTCTCACTCACACAATGGGCCATCAAAAACCAGGTAATCCTCAAATTCTCTTCAAATTACTATCTGCAAGGCAATGACGTAGCAGAGTCTACAAACAAAAATCTGACAATGGTGATCAAACACCTCCTGGATGATAACCCCAGGGACTGGCACACGCAACTGAAATATGCTTTATGGACTGATCACGTAAGGATCAAGAAAGCCATGGGGACGTCTCCATACCAACTTGTCTACGGCTTGCAACCGGTCTTTCCTATGAACTTGAAGATCCCAATTCTGAGATTCATGGACCAGTACGTAGGGGAGGAAGATCAGGTACAAGTCAGACTCATGAATCTCCTAAAATTAGAGGAGAAATGAACTTTAGCTCTGGAACATGTATCAAAACATCAGGCTGTAGTCAAAAGGTGGTTCAAAAAGAGAGCTACCATCAAAACCTTCAGGATCTCTGACCTTGTCCTCCTGTGGGACAAGGCAAAAGAAAAGCCAGGCAGCCACACCAAGTTCCAAAGACTGTGGACAGGCCCTTACCAAATATCAGAGATCCTGTGGGAGAACACTTTTAGGATCATCACATTGTACGAAGAGTTGACCCCATTGCTAGTCAATGGGCAATTCCTCAAACATTACTTTGGGTCCTAAGCAGGACTGCCTTCCGTCCCTTGTACCATAGTCACTTTTGCATTTTTCTTTTTCTTTTTTGTCCTCGCCATCAGTCCTTTCTTCCACTCGTGTTTGTCCTTTTTTTTTGTCGAGGCTTGTTTGTTGTTTCGAGTCCGTGTGTTTTGGATCCAGTCCAGGGTGTCTCGCAAGAGGAGCAGAGGTATTTCTTAGTCAAATTTCTCCAAGGATACATGCAGCGTAGGAAGAACCTTCCCAAAAGACAAAGTAGTGATGATTATCATTGACAGACAAGAAGAAGTTTGAAGTTTGGTCATCCTAATCACAAGACACATTAAGGTACAAACACCAGAGGGCGTGGGTTTCTAAGGTGTTTGTCAGTTGTAGCCAACCTGAGTGCATAGGTCCGGGTACCCACCGATCCCAAAACCCAAGTATGAACTGAATGCGAAGGCAATAATGAAAGAAAGAAGAGCCCAAAAGGGAAAGCAAAAGAGACACTCAAAAGAAAAAGTGCCCCAAAGAGGTCACGAGTGAAAAGTTCAGGCAACACCCCCTAATCGTTGCTCGGATCAGAAAAAGAAAAAAAAAAGAGGTTATAGACCTGAATGCGTGGAACACACTAACGTCCAAGGCTTGATACATCTCCAAGCAAATAGAAGAAACAAAATGATTTTCCCAAAAATGGAGTTCTCACAAAGAAAAGAAAGTTATAGCCTAAGCAGACAGGACAGACTTGGGTGATTATGACAACCTCTACCCGGGCTATGAACGCCCGGCTGGCAGTAGAGAAAGGTTATACTTGGGACTCGGAGAAAACTTTGTCGGGGCTATGAACGCCTGACTGGCAGCAAAGCTCTTTCCAGGAAGCCCTGGTTTATTTGGCAAAGGTTGGGTATAACTGGCAAGCGCCTTGGCTATCACAACCAAAGTTCAAGAAATGAACACACATGATCACACACAGTGAAACTAACGGAAGAACCTCAGATTGGAGGTCATTGAAGAATCATCGACTCCACCGCCTCTTGGTTTGGTTCTACTGCAAAGCTACTTTTCGAAAGAGTATTGATGAGAAAGAAATGCCTTGGTCATTCCTTCTTTTGTCGAGGCTATTTGTTGTGGATCCACAACACACACCCCATTACCTAGGTCTTCTCACCATGGGGACCCCCCTTCTTTTTGTCTTTTTTCCTTTCGTCGTGTCCGCCCCTCATAGAGATCCAAGTCAGCCACCGGGAAGGATTACTGAAATCAAAGCAGATAAAAGAGAACCCTTTTTCATCCTTTCGGACGACTTAGGTCCTCTAAAATGCTGAAAAGGCTGGAGGCTTGGTTCTCTTTCAGGTCTTTTCGGCCTTTCGGGGTCTGAAACCCCAAAACCGCTAACGTCAGCCCGCGGGTTATAAAAGGGGTAACCTCCTTTTTTCATTTCACTTTGCATTTTTTATGTGTTTGTGCTCTCGCTCGCGCTCCGTCCGCTCATCCTCGCCGACCGCCTCCTCTTCCAAACCACCTGGTTGCCCTCCCTTTGCTCGATCGATCGAGGTAGGCTCTCTTCGCTTGTCCTCGCTTGGTGTTTTCAGGTTTACCTAGTTTTAGGGTCTTTTCGGTGCCCCTAGTGCCTGTCCAGCCTAGGGCACTTCATTTCGTCACCCTTTCGGGCTTCAGTGTCTTCATGCATCGACAGGGACGTCCCTCCCTATCGGCCCTAGGTTTTTCTTGTGTTGTTAGGTCTAGGTTTAGGGTCTTGTATTTTTGTCAGTCGTGGCACTTACCGTAGGTTTTCGACCTTTGAAGGGCCAAAAATTGGACCTTCACTTTCACTTTTGGCTTTTCGAAAGTTTTAGCCTTTCGGACATTCGAAATGTCTGAAAGTCTAAAAATCTGAAAGTGAAACCTCCAATAAGTCCATCTGGTTTCCTCACCATGTTCAGAAGATTCAGCGTCCTCGAACAAACCCCTCCCAGTTCGGTGTCTGAAACTCTGAAACCCCGATGGACTTGGCCCTACCATATACCTGTTCGCACTTTCAAACTTTTCGGTCTCCGAAATAGTCTTTGGTGTTCGAAACCCCGAAAGGTCTGAAAGTGTGAAAACTTGCACTTAACTATTTTTTCAGCTCTCTTTACTTGCTTCCATAGTTTTAATTGTTCTTCCTATTCAAATAAGCTACTTATATTTATCTTTTCTTGCAAGAATGACTGAACCCAAGATAACATCCCCAATGAAGTATCAATACAAGGGGAATCCCCCTAGCTCAAAGGTGGGGAACAAACACAGTGAGGTAACTGACGCCAACATCGGGAAGGTGGATTGGAATGAATTCCTGACCCAGTGCTCCCAACTGGCGAACATATCTGAAGACTGTACCTCATTAGTCCTATCCGGGGTAGTAAATGCAGTCGCACACCCCGTGGTTGTTTCATCTTTAGAATTGATCATCACCCTAGCTCACCACTACGATTCAGATAAGAGGGTGGTAGTAAACTCTGAGGATCAAGTGGTGCTATACATCAGGCTAGATATCATTGAGGACGTCTTTCACCTTCACAAAGGCATAGACAAATTCCATGACTTTTATATTGAAAAGGGGGCCAAGTGGTTTGGCAACAGGGAGCAAACCGTAAATGAGATGATGAATAAGGAATACCTCAAGCAACCACTTCCCAAGAACAAACTGGACAAGATAGACCTTCGGAGAGGTTATATGAGAGATGATATCCAGGCAGCTATAACAATGATAAGCAAGGTATATGGGTTACCACAGTCCACCCAACTTGAGCACTGGATGATCCTACTGATAGAGAGGATCAGGGAACAAAAGGCAAGATTCGACTGGGGCACTATTATTAGTGACAATATGGATGAACAGTTGACAACAGTGAAGCATAACCCCAAGTTCTACCTGAGAACTTACATAGTGTATCTACTAGTTGCCCGGGTAGATTATCCTGGTCTCACCAAGAGGGGAAGTCTAAATGACCCAAATTCATGGCCCCATCTTGTATAACCGCAGTTGGTAAAAGGAGAAAACATGCCAGAGGATTCCCTGGATTACAGGATAGTCAATGATGCATTCATATTCGCAGTCATCCAATCTATTGAGGGTGACTTTGCTAAACGGGTGTCCGAAGAGGCTGTTGCTAAGGTAAGGGCCATTGGGGCCTATTTTATCTAGTTGAGGACGTTCACATATATCAGAATAGCTGGGTCAACCTTGCAACCAAAGAAGTTGCCCAGGTACCCATCCGACTGGATGATCATATTGGAGATGGCCAGGCAGCTCGCGGATGCATACAAGCACATAAAACATAAGAAGAAGCATTGTTGGGACTTTCCCATCTCTTTGGGACCCTATACACTACAGGACATGAAGGTTTGCAAATCCCTTGCTTTTGAATGGGACGATTGTCCCTTGCAACTTTACAAGATAGTACGAGCCCGCTTTGATCCTATAGGTACTTATAGCCATATCATCGACAAATTCTACGTACATGAGCCACATCTAGAAGATCATTGGATAAACTGTATAGATGACCATGAGGTTAGAATCTGAGATTACTGCAGAATGAACCTAGCTCTGGCAAAAGAGGTGTTGAAGGTTCCTATTTCCCCGAAGGTATGGGAATGTGATTCAGAGCAGGTCTTAGAAGACATTTACACCAAAGATAAGGTGTATGACCGGCCAATCATGAACGCCGAGGTGGTCAAAGATGAAAATGATGACATAGACTTCAGGGCAAGGCACGTGATAAAGACCACTATATCTTGGACCAAGAAGCCACACTGGATGAGCCCGATCCTGGTGAAAACATTAATGGAGCCGTCCAGGAAAGTAGAGAAACAACGAGGAGAGAAGTCAACAGCTCCTAAATATAAGAAGACTCCCCCTCAAAAGCCAAGAACGGTGTATGGTCATGAACGACCAGTTGAATATGGCTCCAATCCTAGGCTTAAGAAAACCAGAATGATGGGCCAGATTGACCCACCAGTAGGGTCGTCACAACCCCAATCAGGAGAAGGCCCATCTACCTCTGGCCAATCCTCCCCCACCGCTGAGAAGAAAACCTATAAGAGGAAGAAGAGTTCTGAATCTCTGCAGTTAGAAACTGTACAAGAGGAGCCTAAGGAAGAGGACGCAAGTGAGCCCCTAGTACGGAAGACCAGGTTGCAAAAGAGGAGAGAAAAGGAGATTACTAAGAAATATAAAGAGGATCCCAAAGAACAGGATAATCCTTTGGATACATTGGGACTAGATGAATTCATGCTTTCTGATTTTGAAGGACTAGAAGGCTTTTCAGATCAGGGCCAAGACACACACACTGGGGGACCACCACTCATACAACCTCAAGTAGGCCTCACTCCACCATTCATACAACCTCAAGTAGCCCTTACTCCTCCACCGGTCCAGTTCACCAATCCTCCAGTGAATGTTCCTGCTCCACTAGTAAGCTCTGATTCTGCTCCAGGGCCTAAAACCCAAGACAATGGGGTAACTCAGAGTTTAGTAACAGGCAATGTGTTAGAGTAATTTAGTAATTACTCTTTTGTGCTTAAGTTATACTTAGGCAACTTTCTATTTTCTGAGAGTTTCCTTTTTAGGGCTTCGGTATCCTTTATAAGGAATCACCGCTTAGTTTTATTTACAGAGTTTTTACATCAGTTTGTAAATCATAGAAACATATTATCAATATATTATTTTCTTGAGCACACGGTGTCTCTGGCTTTTTGGCCTCCATAGATCCTTCTATCTTCTGTCTTTTTCTTTTGTTTATGTAATAGCTATGCATGCAGGTGTTCTTGGGAAGATTGCAGTTTAGCAATCTTAACATGGTATCAGAGCAGATATGTTGTTCGTTGTTCCTGATTTATTGAAGCACAGAGGGTTTCAGAAGCTTTTTCGGCTTCTCTTAGTGATTCTGGGGGGCTCTCTATTTTCTGAGGCACTTTGGGCCCAAACGGACACCACCATTGCGTCCAGAAGGCCCAAAAACCCCAGAATCCATATAAAACTTGTCCGATTTGGACACCGAGGCATCTGGAGAATTTTTTCGGCCTCCTGAGGGCCGTACGGGCACGCAAAACGAGGCTAGTTGGTGAAAAAAATTTAAAAAAAATTAAAAAAGTGGGTTTTCGACGCGCGCAGTGATTTTCAATTGGCGCCACCGCCGGGCCGCCACCGCACCACCGGCGCTCGGCCCAGCCGGCAGCGCCACCATCCTTTTCACTGCGGCCCAGCCGCCGCTGTCAAAGCCCGGGCGCCCGCCACTCACTGCGGCACCACCACCCCCGTCTCTACTCGCCCAGCGCCACTCCGGACAGCCGCCTCCCGGCCCGCAGCCCTGCCGGCCACCCCGCTCCGCCCACCGCTCCGGTGGCGGTGTTTTCTCAGCCCCCGCGGGCGTTTCTTCAAGGCCTGCAGTCATATGGTGATCCGGGGGCTTATGCCCAGCCCCCTGAGCGCGCATGTGCCCAGGGGCCGGTCCTTTTTTAGCCCCTGGGGCTCTTTTGTAAGCCTTTTAGGGCATTTTGGGGGTACCTGTCTGTTTTCACTCTACAGGGAGCATACGGGGGTATTTTTCTGACTTCCATATACCGTCGGAAAGCTCTTTCCAAGCACTTTTCGATGGTGGAGGTTAGGGTTTTTGGTTCCACCATTTCGACAGTGATTTTTTCTGTTGAAGTCTGATGTCTTTCTTTGCCTTCCGGGAGTCATATCTGGCTCATCCGGACTCCTTTTTTGGAAAATGAGATATCGTCGGAAAGCTGGTTCAGTGTGCTATTCAGTGGTAGAGGTTATTTTTCCATATTCTGCTTCGGGTTTTCACTCCTCCGCATTTGGCAGTTTATGCCCTCTGGTGGTGTGCTTGGTTCTACAAGTCTGGGGATCTCTTCTTCTGAGTTCATAGCTCACTCTTCTTTCTGACTTCTGAGCTTGCATACTCTTTCTGTTGCATCATTGTTCTGTAAACGCACTGAGATAAAGTGCCTTCTTCTGCATTTTTGGATCTTGTACACCTGGTTCGGTTGATGTACTCGCACTGTGTTATAAAGTGCCATGGGGGGGTTATGATGCATTTGCCGCTTTAGGCGCATCCACTTTTGTCAAGTGAGCGTACCTTCTACGACATTAGCCCATGTAGTGTGTCTGTGACACCGCCCTTTATCCTGTGTGTGTGCTTCTGTTGCACTGTTGGTGTTCCTGGTTCTTCTTCTGCAGCTGTTTCTGGTACTGCATTTCAGTGTTCCTGTCACCTCTCCCAGTTCAGCATTATGGGGGGGTCCACCTGTTGGTTCTATTGCTTCCTGGTTCGATTGATCAACTCTTCAGACATTTGTCTTCTCTACCTGATCATGCACTTTAGTGGGGGTTCCAGCAGTATCTTCTGACAGAGTTTTCAGACATGCTTCGGAGATGCTTCTTGCTCTTTTCTTGTTCCTTTCTCTGGGACATCTTTTCCC
>MU226169.1:8931735-8950767 GCA_018584345.1 Thuja plicata
AAAGCCTATTGACAGTCTAGAGGCTGATTCAAGGATGGTAGCGTAGATGCCAGATACTTAGTGACAATCTATGTATAAAAATCCTCTAACAAGGTCGCACTTAACCGTGTGTTTGTAACCTTTAACAAGGTTGGCTCCTAACAGGGCTCACTTCAGAAGAGTGAAAATTTGGGGTATCGGTCCCAATGGTTTTTCCCTTAACAGGGTTTCCACGTTAAAATCCATGTGTTATGTGTGTATGGTTTATTACTTTATTGTTTTACATTTGACATATGCTTTTCTGGATTGATTGGTATACTCTGCATATTTACTGAGTATCGGTAAATAAGTTTTACTGCCTATCGATAATCAAGGAGAATAAGGACAAACAAGGTAAACCGACAGACAGTTATTTATTTCAAGTATTTCACAGCCATACATCTTGTAGGGACTTAATAATCTGAGGTGTATTAATTGGTGGATTAAAGTTTAAAAGGATAAATTTTTGAGGCCACTGATTCACCCCCCCCTCAGTTATTACTAACGAAAAATGATAAAACTGGTTTCAACCATAAAAGCTTTTATACATCAGCAATGTTCTATGTGAAGTGTATTGATCTTGGAGGTCTTAAAGTTAGATAAATCCCTTATTTTCCTAACTAGTTGCTTCTTCTAGGTATTTGTTGAAAGAAATCTGTAAATATTTGTAATACATCAGTAAGCCTCTGGTCATAACCTCATCAATTAAGGGGCCTATTGTATTCTCTATAACCACAATATGTTGAAGCATGGGAAGTGTTAAAATACATATAAAAAGAAAATAGCTTTCACTGTTGCTAATGCTTTGTACAACTCCACCCAATAAAATCAAGATTGAGATTGACTTCTCATCTAATAGATGACCCCTTATAGCAAAGAAAACTCAAATCGGTCCATTGGTGAATGAGTTTTCCAGTCCACGTTTGATAAGCAAGAGTTCTTGGAAAAACTGTGTATGGTTTTTGAATCAACATTTCAGATTGCAGTCGGAAATCCATTATTAGGAAGAGGAAAGTGAAAATATGAATCGCAGACAAAATCTTATAAGAGGAGCAAGTGGGCTTCAACGGAAAACAAGGAACAAGAGATGGGGGTGCAATCAGAAACATTGATTCAAAAAACATATATCATTTTTTCAGAAATTATTGCATAGTATAACAAATTGTTATTCAAGTTGTATACCTAATAAAGACTTGTCAACTTCACTCTGCATATGCCTCGAAAGTACCATAGGCTACCCTAACAGTCATACAGACTAGATGTCATAAACCATTCTAAAAAAATGCATATGGGTCATAATGATTCATCTTTGTGAAGCGTTCACAAATGAGTTACCGCTTATACACTCGGGAGTTAGAAAACAAATCATAGAAAGTTAGAATGGCAACAAACCTCCACATACTGGTCTTACTCCATGATCAACAGAGACGCTTTCTTTACAAACCATGCCCTTAAGGATTGATTGTATTGATTGCAGGATATGAAGAAAATAGATCTATTGAAAAGGCATACAAATTAATAGAAAAAGTAAACAGATTAATGGATGACTCCAAAACATAGTAGTATTTGGACATACCAGTATTCGGACGTCGAACAATGCTGAAACCATTCCTCCCGCCCACGATCCGCCTAAAACAAAATGAAGTGAGTTCATTCACTTTTCATTTTTTTTGTTTATATCACGATTTGGTCAAAATTTCTACAATAAACTTTACTGAAGTCAAGATTTCGACCTTTTCAGGACATAAACAAAAAAAAAAAGTGAACATCACAAGCCAAAATGGCCTTTGGTCGAAAATCAAGGTCGAAAATGAGGCCCAAATGTATTAGTGTCGGTCTTCGTCATTTATTTCATTTTCATCCTTGGATCTTTTAAATGCAATATCTTCTTCAAATATCACATGTCTGCTTAGTTTAATGTGTCTTTTTCCTGGAATGTAAACTATGTAGGCTTTAGAAGTTTCACTATACCCAACAAGAATTCCCTTCTTCCCAGAAGGCTCTAATTTAGATCTTTTCTCTTTAGGAATGTGAATGTAAACTGGACAGCCCAATATTCTCAGGTGACTTATATTAGGTTTAATTCCAGTGAATGCTTCTTCAGGGGTTTTATTTTCTAGATGAGAGTGTGGGCATCTATTTTGGATGTATACGTCAGTACTAGAAGCTTCAGTCCAAAGATAAGTTTCTAGGTTTTGATCATGCATCGTGGCTTTTGCAGCTTCAACAATAGTTTTTTTATTTCGTTCTGCAACTCCATTTTTTTTAGGGTTGTATGGAACAGTGAACTCCCTCTTAATCCCGGTATTTTTACAAAAGTTTGAAAGATTTCTGAAGTGTATTCCCTCCCGTTGTCTATTCTTAGTGTTTTAATCCTCTTCCCTGGTATATTTTCTACTAGAACCTTAAATTATTTGAACCTCATAAGAATTTTTTTTAGACTCTTTACATTTTATAAAGTATATCCATGTCTTCCTAGAGTAGTCATCTACAAAGATAATATAATACAAAAATCCTCCTATGGAGGGAACAGACATATGTCCACATAAATCAGAATGAACAAGTTCTAGTACAATCTTAGATTTACTTTCACTATTGTGAAAAGTGATTTTGGTGTTCTTCCCTAATGCACAACCTTTGCAAGTCCCTTCATGTTCAGGTTTGAGTTTAGGTAGTCTTGTTAACATCTTCTCTAAAGAGGATAAGCCACGAAAATGAAAATGTCCTAGCCTCATGTGCCAAATTTTACTTGTATTGGTTGACTCGTGGATTAAGGCTTGAGAGGGAGAAGTACATAGCTTGTAGAGGCATCCATGCCTTATTCCAATGGTATGAGCATTCTTGATGTTTGAGTTCTTGGGCCAAGATAGTACTTTCCCTTCCATGAAAGTAATTTTGTACCCTTTGTCTTCAAGTGTTGAAATAGAGACTAGATTTCTTTTGATCCCGAGTACAAATAGTACACCTGTGATTTGGAGTGAGATGCATGCTTTGAGTTTGATGGTGTAGGTCCCAATTCCCTTTACTAGATAATTTGTATCGTCTCCAATAGTTACTTCTTCATCAGATTTTTCCTCTATAGAATCTAGATGTTCTATGAAGCCTGTTATGTGTCGGGATGCCCCACTATCTATCACCCAGGTGTTTAGGCTGTTTGAAACTTGACTAGATAGGGCGGAGTAAAATAAAAGTTTCTTTGAATCTATATCCATGCTTGTTTTACTAACTTCAACGAAAGAGGCTTGGGGTTTGGGTCTATCAAGACTCTTCACTGCAAGATGATCATATTTGTCACATCTATAGCATTGCACTTTAGATAGGTCCCTCCTTTTCTTGAATGATTGTTTCCCACTTGTATCCTTGCCTTTTTTTCCTTTTGAAGTTAGTCTTCTTCCCTCTTTTGTGAGATAGATTTGTGAGAATCTGAATGTCTTCTTTTGTGGAATTCATACCACTCCCTCTAGTCATTAATCTAGACTCTTCTTGAATGCAGGTTGTTTTCAATCGGTCAAATTTAGGAAGTTTGGAGCGAGCACTTACTCCTTGAATAAATTCCTTACTATCAAAAGTATGACCAATTGTGGAGAGTTGATTTCTCAAATCCATTATCCTCATAAAGTATGAGGTGATAGTCTCTCCCTGATTCATCTTCATGTGGTGAAGTTGATTTTTGAGTGCAAGAACCCTACTAGTGTTGTTGATCTCGAACATGTCTTCTAGGGCTTTGAACATAGCATATGCTGAGTCTAATTTGATGATAATATGTACTGTGTGATCTTTCACTCCGTCTACCAATAATTTCATTGCTTTTTTGTTGTTCTTTTCCCATTTAATCATTTCATCTTTCCCTCTAGGTTCAAAATCTGCATTTTCCACCATCGTTTTTAACTCGTTCTCTTTTAATGTAAGCATCATCCAGGATTTCCAAGCTACATAGTTTGAAGCACCTTCAAGTCTGTCTTCAAGTCTAACTCCATTCACCATCTTGACGAATGTAATATTTTTTCTAAAAAATATTTATGGTAGTTCGATTACCTTAATGTTGGAAATCTAATCTGATCTTTTTCTCACACCTGCTCTGATACCATGTTAAGTTTGATCAGATTTGTATATGATAGAATTTTAATTATATGATCTAAGTTCTATCTCACAACTATGATTATACATATATGTCTTTGTTGTTGATAACTATATCACAATTAATTTCAATGAATTAATGTCTTCTATATATAAATATTGAGCAGCATATGTGTGTGTGTGTGTGTGTGTGTGTGTGTGTGTGTGAGAGAGAGAGAGAGAGAGAGAGAGAGAGAGAGAGAGAGAGAGAGAGAGAGAGTGTGGGGNGCATATGTGTGTGTGTGTGTGTGTGTGTGTGTGTGTGTGTGAGAGAGAGAGAGAGAGAGAGAGAGAGAGAGAGAGAGAGAGAGAGAGAGAGAGTATTGGGATGTTAATTCAGAGAGAAACCCTAACTTCATATATTTTATTACAATGGTCGAAGATGCCTTTTACTCAAGAATTTGTGTTGTGCATTATCGACCCCGATCACACACATTATATATGATAATGTGGAGCCATGTCCACAAAGGGACATGACTCCATGTGAACAAAGTTAACATGGAGTCATGTTCTTTCGTGGACATGACTCCACCTCATAGTTATCGATCCCCATTAACTTCAGTCTCCACTATGTTAACCGACTTATTAGTCAATCTTGATAATTTGATGGTATGTATCCAATCAATACTCATAATTACTATGTTTTATATATTCTCATAGTCAGTTATCTTTATTAGCATAATTAATATAATAATTTCTCAATTACACGTGTATATATATAATAAGGAAGTCATTCTTTATTAAATATATGCATACATATGTATATACATAATAATTATTATATTAATAATTATGCTAATAATAATTTTGACATATAGAGTACTTGTGCTTATGATTTCAATAATGTGATTATTCCGACTGATGCTACAAATCATCAACAGGGAGGGATGCAAAAGTTTGGATGGAGCATACTTGCCCGCAAATGTATCATATTTGTAGATGATTGTTTTATGCATCACCCAAAACAATTTTTCATCATGATACTTGCCCAAAGTGCCATAAAATGATTTTCATTCTTAAAATTTATTTCTTATTTTTTTTAACAAATTTTCAGATTATTAAATTTTGATTTGGAATTTCTTTGCTTTGTGTTTTTTTCAAGTCTTAGACTGAGATGTTGGCATTTGTCTATGGTTGGATTCCCTTTTGCTCATTTCTATAACAGACTCAAACCCATAAACTTTAGATTATTTTGATTGTTTAGAAAGTATTGATTGCTTGAAAGCTCTGGCATATTGTATATGTGATTAAGGCCAACAATGAGTAAAAGAATCTTAATGAAAGATAACTGAATTCATGTTTTGACATTGATTTACATTATCAAGCACAGTGAAGCTCTCGCATATTGTATATGTGATTATGGCCAACAATGATTAAAAGAATCTTAATGAAAGATAACCGAATTCATGTTTTGACATTGATTTACATTATCAAGCACAGTGACTGAACATATCAATCCCCATCCACTCCTTTTTCCTGAAAACTCTCAGAAAGTGAATACTGCTACAAATATGTAAAATTGCCATCTCAATTAGAGATAAAAACTCATGTAACCACAATTCATACATTTTTAAGAGAATAAACCACCGAGTGTGAATAAATGCCTCAATTTCATTCAAGAAATTACAAAAATTGGGCAAATAGTTTTATGTACATTTGCCAAAAGAATATAATTTGGGGGCATCAAAACCATATTCCTTTTCATCAAAGAATATATTAATGCCGAATGTATATTTAGAAACTTTGATTACAGTGTCCCATTTAACAGATATACACAAAAAAAACTCTAGATGTTCCTTCCAACCATAAGAAACTTGCTATTCAAGACCCCATGACTATCTGAATAACATTTTAAGCTCTTCAATCCTTGTACTGCGGACCTCTTGATCAGTTAGAGCTCCAGCAATCATTCGCTGCTTCCGTGCTTGAACCTGCTGCATCCTTTCTTCTACCGTTCCCTATACATCATTGAACAAAAAAATACATTTACTACAAAAATCAAAAGATGGATATCATGAGAATACAGCACTTACTGCAAAATCTAGACTATATAATCATCTCACTCATTTAGACCTTCTCATGAATGGTAACAACATAGGTTAAGAACAAGACCAGACTGTATAACGGAACACAAAGTGGATATTCAATACCACAGGAAACCAACCTTAACTATGAAACGCCTGACTTTAACTTCCTTGGTCTGACCAATGCGGTGAATGCGCATAATTGCCTGCTCCTCAACTGCAGGATTCCACCATGGGTCCTATTTTCAAGCAATCAAAGCCCTCTCGATCAGTCTCACATTTGAATTGAAAAATAGAACTCATAATATACAACACCAATAGAAACGTCATCAGCTAATTTCTTTTCGAAACCATGATTCAGTTCAAATAATGGTTGCCATGTTCATGAAAGATTATTTGTAAAAATTGAAGCAAAACAATTTATATTGATGAATAGACCCAAACAATTTATATTGATTTGACTAAATTCGTTGATTGACTAAATGTATGTATCTGATTTGAATGTTACGTGAGGTCCTTTAAATTGGAAAAAGGTTTTATGATGAAGAATGCACTTCATATATTATCAAATTACATAAATTACATGATACACCAAAAGATAGATGTTTTGACATGCTTTGACTACTAATGCACATAGGCAAACAAATACTAGACAACCATACGGCGAAACAAGCATATATAAATAAAATTGTAGCATAAGTCACTGTTGCAACAAAGCCCAGAGGTTTATTGAATACTGACCATCAGAAAAACATTAGATGCAGCTGTTAAATTTATTCCCACCCCTCCAGCCTTTAAGGAAATGAGCATCACCTACAACAACACAGATGATAGCCGCAAGAAAATAGGCAACATTAATCTTTCACTAAAACCAAAACAGAATCATTCTTCAGAGTAAAACTATATCTATATCGTACCAAAATATGTGGATTTTCGCTGAATTCCTTGATCACTCTCTCTCTTTGTCGTTGATTCATTGTCCCATCCAAGCGCACAAACTCATAATTCATCCTGCAAGATAAATAAAGAAATGTTTAGTGTCGTGAACCTTGAAAAAACTAATCATGTACAAAGATTTAAGTGCAGTAAACTTCATCTTCTAACCTTGACCTTGGGAAAAAACTGAATGGCTAGTTGGAGTAATATTGAGATGGTTGATTTTTAAGGAAGGCTCAATATTTCATCTTTGTGAGTATCACGTAAATGCAATGAATATTGAGTGTACCATTTATTCTCGTAAGAAATGAGTTCTTGGGAATAATCCCAATAGCAATATTATAATATATAGATTGTAAAACTAAGAAAAATGACTATGAACAATTAAAAGGGCAGAGGGAGGAAAGGAGAAGAAACAAGACAGAAAACCGAAAGACGAAACAATATGCCGTGTGGTTTTGGGGGTTTTTGGGAAGACATTCTTTTGATTTTCTAGAAAAAAAATACAAGGTGTGTGTGTGTGTGAGAGTGAGAAAGAGAGAGGGAGAGAGGGTACCAAAAACAATTTTCCATGGTTTTTGAAAAGCATTATCTCTGTACATTACATAAACCAAGAATTTAAGCCAAGAATTTAAGGTAAAGTGAATTGTCATAAACATAAAAATGAGACTGGCAATAAGCACTCAGCTGACCATATTTTTGAAAAGCATTCCCCTGAATATTATTTTAGTGTTAATGGAAACAGCATAAACTGAGATTTAAGACAAAATTAGTTATCATAAACATAAATACGACACTGACCTCAAGCTAAGCCTCAGCTCACCACGAGCTATGCTATTTAAGTAAGGATAGCTTTGCTTTATTTGGTTCTGACTACTCAAGTACTGCCAAACCTTGTAAGCATGGTATATCGTGGAAATACTCAGTTTCAGGTCGAATATGGTGAACAAGCTTTAAATTTTGCCAAAATAAAGAAATATATTTTTGGCATGACATCAAAAAAGTTTTAAAACTAACTCTTATTTAAAAAAAAAATCATAGTGGTTCCATGGAAGAGGGTTACCAGACACCTATTGGCAGATCCTGCTGAGATATTTCAGGATTATTCAACAGCAAAATTGGTCCCATGGATCCAATTTTTGTTTGTCAACCATTGCAGAGAAAAATGGGAAATTTCACAAGAAATGGAATGAAAAAAAAATTATGATGCATTTAATTATAAACAAGCACGCCCCTGCCCCTAAATTGCTTCAACACGTGCAAGAAGTCTCAACCCCCTCTCTTTGCACCTACTCAAGTTATGCATCCGAAAATAGGGGCTCTGATTTCTCTGCTATATTCAACAAGATAATTTCCATGCGACTACAACCTATATGAAATAAGGAGCAGCAATCTTCCTAGACAGGACACCCTGCCCTAAGATGTCATACATCAAAAGGTTGAATACTATAGATTTAGTCCAGGTAGCGAAAAGTCGGTATCTAAGAGTAGCCTTTTATAGTTTTCAACTTTTCTAAGTCATATTTTGAATGAAGGTACTTGTCAGCTATATTACTAGATTCTGTCAGATAGAACTAAACATTTAATAAGTATAAGCATACCTTGGTAACCAGTAAAAAGTTTCAAACTACTTTCAAATTTCAACATAATGTGAATAGATTACAATATTAAGCACCCATTTCAACTTCCATGTACTTTGAATCACTCCTTACTTTGATTTCTCTTCCTCATCAAAAACAATAACACAAACTCAAATGTTTTAGCAGAAAATAACCTACCTTTGAAAAGGTATCTGCAAAAGGTCTAAAAAGGAAGTCCACTGGCTAAAGACAATACTTTTCGACCCTGATGCCTTGAGTGCAGACAACTCTTTTAAAAGAGCAGAAACCTTTGATGATTCTTTCCAATTTTGCTTAACATCTATGTGGAACCGGCTATTTGTTGGGCAGGTGATCAAATCATGTTTGCTTATAGTATATCTGCAATTTAAGGGACATGCAATCAGTCTGAGTTTGCTTCTAGAGGAGAATGCTTCAAGAAAAAGATACAAGACACTATAAACCATAAACGCTGTTTTAAATTTTAATTGTCTTTGAAAAACTCTCTTCGTCAAAAGAGTCAAATTGAGGTACAAATGTAAATAATTTGCAGACTACTTGCCTGCATATAGGACAAAAGCCACTTGAAGATTTGCGCCAGCTTGCTAGTAGGCATTCACGACACATACGATGTGCACAAGGTGTAAGCACTGCATCTTCAATTGATTCGAGACAAATGGGGCATTCTCCTCTTTCACCGTTACTAAGCTCTCCAACCACTTCTTCTATATATGCTTTTGTGGGTGCAGTATGAGGATCTCCTTTAGCAGACAATTTGCTTGCTTCAAGAAAACGTTTTGCTAGTTTGTTCATATCAGAATACAGGTGTGTATCACCACGGCTGCAGTTCAAAGACCAAACAAGGAATTTCATAACTATTAGATAAATATGATCCAACAAGACCAAGTTAAATTGGAAAACCACAATTCAAACAACAGCTAATCATAAATAAAGGCATCACAAGAAGCGAAAGCCAAAACACTTAACAATCAATAGAAAAGTGTCTAAATCGTAGTAGTTAATAAGAAAGGAGGATATTTCCTATTGAAACTACCAAGTATTTACACGTTAGAACCAGCATCGTTCTTGCAACAAATTTCAAAGCACATAACTATGATGTTAGTAGTTTAAATCAAGATAAAGAAGACTGAAAACTTATCGAGCAATGGGATTTTAACTTAGGAGCTAAGTGAAATAAATTTGTAGAAGTCACTCTAAAAAATGCACCACATATCGAAAAGCTTACCTCATGACAAGAAAGGGATGATCACAACATTGGCGCAGCCTTAAAAGCAACTCCAGAATCGAAGCATAGTTATGAAGAACTTTGCCTTGTTCCACGAACTGATCAAATTTGACCTGCAAAGTGAAATCATCTCAATTAAGTTATTATTAAGGAAGCAAAATGGATTAGAATATAAGTTATAACTATCAAGATATATATCTTACCTTAGATCTTTTATACAAAGCTGTATAGAAGTCATTCTCGGCTTCAGAAAGCTCACACTCAATTACTTGGACATCAGTTGGCGGAAGAACAAGAATGGGCCTGAATTTTTGAAGGGTGAATCATTAGGAAACAATGAAAGAGACCCTATGCTAAAAGCAACACGGAGTACTTCGTGTCCCTATGGATATACCTGCCATCTTTGTCGGTGCTGTCTTTTGTCCTCCGCAACATCAGTGGACTTAAAATAGCCTGTACTAATTTCAAACCGCGTTCATCACCTTCCTCATAAGGTTTCTGAATTAATTTATACCACCTGCAAAATACCAGAGACATTACTCAAACAACACACTTTAAGGACTTGCACCATACAATTTTTGGAAGTGAACATATGGCAGAAGTTTAGGTAGTTGCCTATCATATACCATACATTTCATATAAGTTCAATTCGACATGATCATTAATTTATGAAATGTCCTTGTTAAGCTCTAATTCATGTATCAATGAGAGACAAGTTAATATACTTCCGGCTATAATTTGTTAACCCCTGATTCCAACTTGGAATAACAAGCTGACTAGAGGCTACACAAAGCTTCAACAGATGCTAGTACTAGTGCAGAAAAGTATTTGAGCAGACAAAGGAAGGATAGCAAAAGATTTAGGATTTACTGCCATTTAGCAGCCTAAGAGTAGAAGTGTTCATTTTAAAATTTCCAAACGCAACAATGAGTAATACTCCTTACTTTTAATACGTAATTTCCATACAGGTAGAAGAATTGAAATAGATCGTCCAAAGAAAGAGATATCAATATAAGGAAACAGAACAAATAAAAACACTTTCTTCAAGATCCTGCATAAGTTCATACGGTTCAACCACAAGTGTGTCTTTAAACATGGCTAATTTCTGAATGCCAGCTCGTCGTATGACCCAAACTACGAGTGTTAATGATAAATGAGACACATAAATGGTTATTTATCATGGATTGTGTATTGCAATTACCATCTTTTGGTAGTCTATTGTCATATCCTATTGGCTTCATAGTTTCAACATGTTCATGGCCAAGTGGACCTCTTCACACATCCTATAGATTCTTTCCTAGCCTTAAAAAATCCAAAATAAAACTTCTATTTACACACAATCAATCCCAAACGTTGCACTGCAAAAATTAATTGAGCATTGGCCCAGTGATCCTAGAGATGCTATTGATATAATTTACAAAGGTACATACTACAAATTCAAAGTTATAGCCAAGTAAATTCTCATATATCAGCGATATCGATTTCAAAGATCAGGATGAAATAGCAAGCCACAATAAAACTAATTCTAAATCCAAAAGTTAAACCATACAATACCGTAAGAGAAGGCACATACCATCCCCAGTTACTCCATGGCTCAACCCGTAGAAAATGGAGAAGGCTGTAAATGTCCTCAAGTTTGTTCTGCACAGGAATTAAGTGTTATACTGGTGACCAGAATCTAGGCTCATATGCAGATAGCAAATCTCTACTATATACCTGTATGGGAGTTCCTGTAAGACACCAGCGGCGATCCGCAATAAGGGCAAATACAGCTTGCGATGTTCTGCACTTAGAGGACTTTATGGTATGTGCCTCATCAAGCACTACCCTAAACCAGTGTATTGCATGAAGCACACTTTCTTCTTGGGGATTCTACAAAATTGTCAGTACCAACTTACTTTTATCAACAAATCACTAAAAAATACATCAATGTAAAAGATTCTCAACTCCCCGATGAAATTTTAATGTCACTGCAAAGAAGTATATAATGCTTGAGTCTACCTCAGACTGGAATCCTGATGCCAACACTCCATATGTGGTCAAGACAACATCATGTCCCAAAAGAGGATTGGCGTCTCTTGCTCTGCTTTCTCCATAATGAACATAAACAGACAAGGATTCAGATTGTACGTGGGCCTCAATTTCCGTCTGTACATAAGCAATGCAGCGCTTGGTGATCATATAAATGCATCAAAACTTGTTCAAAACATCTGGAAAATTAAATACTACTTTCTACTTGTAAAACATCATGCTGCATAACAAGCCTCAAACAATGCAATGGTTTCCATGCTGATATAGAGTAGCATACCTTCCATTGCCCTAATAATGTCATGGGACATACTATGAGGGTGCCCCCTCCCTTATGAAATTTGGTTCCAGATTGTCTCAAGTTGGTTTTACTTGCAGCATCATTATGCTTCTGATTTGTTTCAGTTAAAGGGGAGGGGGAATCTCGAATAGTTATTACACCACAGTCATCTTTACAAAGATCAACATCATCTGTAACCTTATCAGAGCCTCCTCTTCCAGGGTTTGCAAGTAAAAGAGAAATTGTCATCACAGTCTTCCCAAGCCCCATTGCATCTGCCAAAATCTTTAAACAAATGCAAAATCAGATTCGGGTTCATGGGTAAAATCAGCCCCATAATTAACACATTAGCATTTGATTTTCTTTCAACAAACTAAAAGCACAAACCAATACGTACTCCTCCTCTTGTTGTTTTCAAGGCACTGGGAAACTTAGTAGATGCCTCCCCTGAGAAGACATTGACATAAACAACTGTTGCTCTCCTATATATGATTAAAAGAGGTTATCAATACACCGTAAAAAAAAGTTTGCAATAACTTTGCTGCTGTGATCAAGCCTAAGTATACAACTTTAGTCATACTTGTCAGCAATATGGTAGCTATTCCAACAGGGGTGGAGAGTTTTTGCAGCCTTTTCCATTTCTGCTCCCTTTTCCAATTTTGTCATCCAAAACAGTGCTTGCTTCTGATATGGACGTAGTTCACACAACAGAGTAGTTGGTGGATCCTTTTCCTGCAAAAAATGATGGAAAGGGATTTTGTATCAAAAGAATTTGAACATGGCATCGATTATTGATAGAATCGTAGAAAGAATGATTATGAACCTCTAGATAGCAGCTTTCCGATGCACCAACTAGTTTGTTCAAATCTGAATCAGACAGATCCTCTTCTCCTTCATCTTCCTGTTTGTCCAAACCTGAAGTAAGCTTGCGGCATTTGCGTGCAGGCAGTGATGGTATCGAGTCCCTGGAGCTATCCTGCTCACAAAACACATATTTTTTAAGTAAAAGGAAGCTCAAGTTTGATACGGTAGAGATAATGATCCACAGTTAACATGAATATAAGCATCTAAAATGAGGCTCGATCAGCTAAAAGTATATGATTGCTCAAAGAAACTTCATCGTGTAACTGGCACAAAAAGGCATTTTTGCCCAAAAAAAGGAAATTTAGACAAGCTTCCATACCTCAACTTCTAGAGAACGTTTTCTCGTGTAGAGATCATCAGGAGTGAACTCAGCCTGTACAACAATCAGAAAACATCTAAAGGTCTCGCTTAAGCTTTCAAAACAAGGAACCAAAACAACAAAAACCTAGAATAGTTTCTGATCATCTTGAAACAAAATTCTCAGCTACCAAACACTGCTTGTAAGATTCCCCATACACACGCAGTAGAATGGATTGAAATCTATGCTCCATGGAGTTTCCAGGACGGGGACATTTTAGGGGACAGGGACGTGTTCCCCGTACGGGTAGGCTTAGAGCCAATTTTTAGGGGACGGCAAGAGATGGCTATTAAAAAAATAGAGGAATTTATATATATATATAGAAAGAATTCAAATATGCATATCATATGATAACATTGATAAACCATTCACCATAGACATTTTAGAAGCTCAAAACAATGAATACATAGCAAATTAACAAAGTTCAAATACTTTCATTGTAAAAATATGGCGTACATATAGCGAAAATGACCAAAAGCTCCAAGTTTCATGCATGAAATGATGTAAAGAGAAGTCCAACTAAAATACTAAATAGTAAACATAGAAGTTCAACTCCATAATTAGATGTCCATAATAATCAAAATCAGTAATGTATCAGCAAATAATATATGTCAAATATATGACTGTCCTCTACGAAAGCTTTGTTGCTGCTCCTCTTCCTTCTTTTTGGCAAGAATGAATGAAATGAACAAATGAAAGAGAGTCGGGCTTTTTATGTTTTTATCATCCATACTAGGGTTTAGTATCTTTTATTTAATATTAGAGTCCACGTGGGGCCTGCCGAAAACCAAACAAATTAAAAAAAACTCACTTTTTAAGACTGGCAGCCGTTTTTTTTTTGGCTGGGAAATAGGAGACAGATTTGAGTACCCGGCACGACCAAGCCATCCCCTAATCGTCCCCAGTACCCAAATCCGTCCCCTATTTAAGAAACTTTATTTTTTTCAGTTTCCGGAACATCCCCGATTTGGGAACAAAAAGGGGACTGTTAGGGGACGTTGAAAATCCGTCCCCTCGTCCCCGTTTTGTACCCAGGACAGGAACGGGGGTACAAGGGCAGGGGACGCGTCCCCATGGAACACAGATTGAAATTAATCGTCTAGTCACAACCCTTTCCAGAGAAAGGATGCAATTTTCCAATTTCAAAAACAAGACAACTCTTACCTTTTGAAAGGGCTCCTTGCCAAGCAACGTGAACAATGTTGGAAGAGGATGGACGGTACTATCCTCTCTTAGTGATACAATCAATTTTGATGGAAGTCCACTGTCATTTGTAAAGATCGAATCATGGATATACAACCTGCAAATTGCACCAAAAAAAATTATTTAGTAAGAGATGAAACTGATTACAGTAACAATCAAGCTGCATGCATTGTCATAGGAAATCGATCATTATTTCCCATTTCAAATAACCTGCGTTTTGTGTATGCAACGCAACTCTATCAGAAGTAAGAAAAATCCAATGAACCATGGCAGCACACAGCTAAGTACCATTAAATGCACTGCCACTTAATTATTATCAAGAAATTCACCTGATATTCAGCAGTATACAGTTCATCAACCCAAGGGTTTCAGGTGCAGCTACACAGTGACCCACTATTGTCACCTTTTTTGAGTTGATCAAAGGAATTAGGCACCGCGTCCAATCGGTAGGAAGGCGGCCAATCTGCATTTCCCATCTAAAATTAATACACGGTGAACACTGCTAATCATACCATTCCATTAGGAATATTATTTTCAGTTATGCATACACCACAGAGCTTTGGCCCATTAAAAAGTACTTCAAACTAAATCATTTTTAATCTACAAACAAAATGCTACTTGTTTCAGCACTTTGCCAAAGAGATGTCATAAGATTTAGAGGCTCTTCACAATAAATTAACCTTACCTCTCCAGATCGTTCTGTGGAGAATCTCACAATCTCAGAAAAGGCAGCAACAGCTCTTCCTCTTCCCCAATATCTAGAGTGAGCTTGATCGGAAGGGTTGGGAAAAGAGAATGTAACAGCATCTCCTCTTTTAAGCTTCCTACCTCTGCAAGTTGAAAAACCTGTCACTACAGTGTTACCAACAAACCACCAATCATCCTCCATCTGGGGAGCACTGAACCCTTCATCACCCTCAGTACTAGAGAGGCAACTCCATTCCTCAAGTACGCTCAATTCATGGCTTTGACCAGAGAACTTGGAGTTTTCATAAGACTCTGAATCATCAACACATATAATGGCACTTTTGTCAATCTTAGCCAACGATTGTGACTGGGTTATTGGTATAAGGGGTGTACTTGGAGAAACTTTCTTCAATGGTGCTGAAACTCTCTGTCCATTTCTCTGTGTAGCTTCCACACGCACATATGGAATGATCATTTTGTCTTTATCCATTGCAGGAGTTTCCATAATAGAATCAGCTGGATTGTTCCTAGAAGAAACATGATTGGCGGTCACTGAAACTCGACCTCCAGCACCAGGTGTACTTGGAGAATCTTGCTTCGATGGTGTTAAAACTCTATGTTCATTTCTCTGTGTAGCCTCCGCATGCACATATGGAATGATCATCTTGTCTTTATCCATTGCACGAGTTTCCATAATAGAATCAGCTTGATTATTCCTTGAAGAAACATGATTGGTGGCCACTGAAACTCGAGCTCCAGCACCAGGTGTGGTGCGTTTGATAGTGAACTTGTCCCTATTTTGAAACCCAGGAATGTCAAAAATAATGTTTATGGCCCTAGTAATGTCATTTTTTGCAAGATGGAGAGCTCTGATTATGTCCATTTCTGATGACTCGGAGCCCAAAATTGCTGTGATTGCTTTTATCTTTTCATTGTTTTCCTTGCTCCCCATCGTAAGATCCAAAATTAGAAGACTGAAGAGAGCTAACAGCAAATCTGAAGATCAACAAATTCAGAAATTATTGTTTGCAAAGAGAAAATTAAAAATTAAACAGGGCATACCAACTCGTACATTCATTATTCAAATGCTAGTAAGAAAATTAGTAAAGGCAACTACAAGCATTATAGTATAATAAGTTAGAGGACAAGCCCTTAACCGATCATTGCAGGGTATGATTCAATGGGCATCTTTAGTTTCTAGATCACTTGTGTTCCTAAGACAAATTACAAGCTTTCTGCTGAGAAATTACCTTGAAATATGGAGGCAAACAACTACAATAAGAATTGACCTCTGGTGAGAAATTAAAATTACAACTTCTTGAAATGTAAAGGCAAACATCTTAACTGGTCCTGCAATTTTTTATCCTCTAGGCACAGAGACTTCAAATATACTTCCGAAAGGGAATGGAAATTTCTAACAAAAGAGACATAAACTGAAAACATGTTCTAGGTCAACAGCAGCCTCTGTATATTGCAATTTTTCTACTAGTTTTTCTTTAAACTAGGAAGTTGTAACTCTAGTTAAACGGCAGCCTCCATGTAGGCTAACTCTACTGTTATGCTTATTCCAAAATAGTGATGGTTGTAATAGAAGCATGCAGCTATTAAGGAGTTAAAATTATGTAACTCTCGCCAATTTACTCGACACCGCTCTTAATTTTCCCAGAAGCACCTATTTGAAACTTTCATGAGACCTCAGGTAAACCTTCCGTAGCAGTTCCATATAGAATTTTATGCAAAAATACAGCTTTTCTTTGGCAACTTTTCCAATTAGTTAGCTTTCACAGTGCGCCCAGAGCAAAGACTGTGCAATCGCCCCTTCATGGATTTCCAACATAAGTAACAACCAAATTCAGAATGTAATAAACCATTGGAATTCACGAAATTTGGTGGTTCATCACTAGTAAAACAGAGCTTCACCGCTTCCCCAGCCAAAAATATAGGGCAAGTTAGGTAGAGCAGATTACGCTCAAAGTGGCATCCAAGTGAAGGCTGTACATCCAATGTGATTACACGAAATAAAAATGGTTATCTTTTGACAGAGGAACTGGACCCTACTATGGACGAGACCGTAGACACTGTTGAATGGGGCTTTATATTAACAGAGAGGATAAGACCTTAATTAGAAGGAAACAGTCTACATTAGACTCGGAGATAAACAAGCGAACCCACCATATCAAACCTCTCAGTGCAATCCACAATGCCTATACCAAAATTCCTGGTATACCCACCATATCAAGTCTCTTCAGTACTAGCAACAATGCCTACAACCAGATACCTCCTAAGATAATCATGAAACCTAGGCAGAAGAATTAGGTAAGAGTTCAGTTGAATGTAACCTACTAATACAATACCCACAACGAAAAAAAATGAAACACTGGTGCAAAAATCAAATGAAAAGATTTCTGAGATTCATTGATTATTTTATCAGATGTTTAGTATTGGTACCCATGTAGCAATGTGGATTAATTCCAGATTTTCAGCTGGTCAGCCATAAAAAGGGGGAAAAAAACAGTTTAACTAAGATCCTGATCATACTTTTTGACCCATCTTCAACAAAGTTTCAATTCTTTAATGGAAAGGATATCCCCAGGCTCTGAACACTGACATAATTAGAAAACAATGACTTGAAGAAATTCAAAAGATACACATACATACAAACAGTGGAAATGCATACCGGTCAGCCCTGCTCAAGCACTCATCAGTTGATCCAGATAAAAGGCAAAACGACAGCAAAGTAATGTGTAAGATGAAAAGTATATATGCTTGTAAGATTTGGTGGAAATTTTTGAATTCATGGGAGGTAAAATGCTGGTGTTAAACATTTCATCTTGGCGGGAAAAATCTCAGTCGCTTTTTCCTTTTGTGTTCGCCGCGTAAATTCAATGCAGAGAAACGCATCATTGCATACCGTGTCATGGGTCGCTTTTACATTTTATCAACTCGATCACCTTTTCGTTCAATTATAGTTTGACTTATAAATGACGTACAACTGTTTTTACTCTTTACAATAAATGTAAATATCCTCAATGTATTCTGTATTTGAAGTCAACAACTCACGTTGTAAGATCACTGGTTTAGAATTGAGGAGGAAGATGTAAGTTATAGAAGTATTCTCAATTCTATATGTACAATTATATTAATTTTTTAAAAATGGGTATAATTAGAAAAAATATATATTGATAAGAATATAATATTATTGGGGATGACCCTGCAGTGTGACGGTAAATCACAAGCCTTGTTGAAAGGGTAGCCCAAGTTCGAATCCCGCCCCCCGTAGTTGTATATATGTACGAGGACCAACCCCTGACAACGACGCCCGCTGACAACTATTGACGCTCTGCCTGTCCGCCAAATACTGAGCAGTACCTACGCATGATGGTGACCGATCAAATGCCAACTCTAACGGCTTGACATGATGAAAAGATGTACGGAGACTCACAGAGGGACAAGGAGATTAGCCCCAGCAATATGGAGGGATAAGGAGGAGATGTTGGAAAGATAAGGAGGAGGAAAATGTTGGAGAGATGAGGAGCTTCGCCTGGGTGCCCGGAGAGGTAAGGAGTTTAGATATTAAAAGAGATTGTTGTGTCATCCCGAATAGTGAGAGGGCATTTCTTGATCATTCAGAGTGATATCTGTATAATGAAATTATCAATGGGAGGTGTTAATAC
>MU226169.1:8958727-8989667 GCA_018584345.1 Thuja plicata
CCTAAAAAGTGAAGCGCATGATATAAGCGTTTGTTAGGGTTGCGAAGAGATGTGATGCGAGTGTATTGTTGGAACGGTTTATGCTGTCGTGATTTGTCTTCAAGGGTTTTGAAATCTTCTGAAAGAATTTGCATTGCAAGTGTATTGTAGCTATAATAGTTTTGATCAATACATTGTGCAGGTTTTGGAGTGCTGGGGTTTTTTTACCGAAAGGTTTTCCCCATGGTATATCATTGTGTCATTCTCTGTTTTCTGTATGCATGGTATGTGGTTGCAATATCTTTGTTAAAGTAGTTAACGAATCTGTAATTGTAAGGATTTAAAAGAATTTGCACAATACTTTCCTATAGAGATTAGCGTAGGAAGTTGTTTCCGCACCTGAGTTTCCTTACAACAACTTGGGGAGATAAGAATCTTTGTATCAAATTAGCAATTACTAACTGTGTGTGTGATTTTATGCACCTCTTAAGAAAGACACAACACTTCAATAAGTCATTATATTAGTGAAAAACCATAAAAAGCAAGGGTTTGACATAAATCACTAAAACTGACCTATTGCTTCCTATCTAGGAGAAGTATAAAAATGCCATAATATGCCCTCATATTATACATTTATCAATGACATATACAACCTAGAATGAAATATTTAAATGAAACTAATCTAATATGCTCAAGAAATGTCCCTTTTAACTCCAAAATAAAATATTATAGAAATGCATGTATGAGAGCCAAAATGCAATAGGAATCACTAAAAATGTGAGCAACATGAGTCTACTCCTTCCAATCTCAAAATATGGGCAGCATAAGGATGCTTTCAACTCTAAAAATTAAGGGCCGTTTGAGCTCAAAAACCATTCAATTTATAGAAGAAATGGAGGAATAGGGGAAGGCTTGAGAAGTGAAAGTCATTAATGAGGGTGTAAGACTCATTAATGTGGAGTGTGGAAGAGAATATGTAAGAGGCATAAATGCTTCATTTATGAAAGCATTTATGAGGTATGGGTGAGGGTTTAAGGTCAAGCTTGATAACTTTTACTTTAGAGGGAGAGTTGGATTCCTAATCACAAAATTAGGAATGTGACATCATTAGGAAGTGGGTTAGGATGAGATTAAGACTAGAAGTAGGCTTGGCATGGGTGAAGGGTTTGGGATTAGTTTGAACCCAGGGTTAAGGTGGTTGAGGTAGGTTAGGTTAGAGAGAATATTAATGAAATGAATTATATTTAATATATTCATTCAATAACAGGGAAATTAATTATTTAAGCTTTTGATTGCTTTTGATAATTAATTAGGACTATAGCCATTTAATTAGATTAATTTAGGCTAGGGATTGGATTTGCAAGTGATGAGGTACAATTAGGATTTTATTTAATTCCCTTTTAATTAATTAACTTAGCCATGTTTTTTATTTGAATTGATTTGAATTGAATTGATTTAATTGGATTGGCTAAGGTAATTAATGCAAATTAGTGATTAAATCACTTAGGAGATTAAATTTGATTTGAAAATAATTATGCCAACCGATTGAAGAGTTGTCTTGACATAATTGGGGGTATGATCACACTTAGGGAAAATAGGGTCTATAGTCAGAGCGTCAGTTCATTTCTCTTATATGAAATCCACACCAAGATCAAAGGTATTGAGTGCCCACACACAATTTGGACCATCATTTGGGAGAATTTTGGAGATCCACATATTCCTCCATTGCCATATTATCCTATTGTATATTATCTCACTCAACTTGATGATGCAGAAAATATTCCCTTTGATGATGATACCTTACAACTAATATCTAGTTGGATTTATGATCTAGAGATTTTTTATGATCCAAAGACTCCACCTACAACTCCTACTTCTCCTATTGAGATCACACAATCATCTCTTGTTGCTGATTCTAGTGAGTCATTGCAAGAGATATCTATTTGTCTTTGTAATTTGGATTCCTGTTAGCTAGACATTGGTTCATTTTTTGTGGAGTCTCAAATTTCAGATTTGGGAGATATACTTGAGGTGATTTCTCTTCGAGCTTTGATGAAAACTTCATTATAGTTAAAGAATCTTCCTCACCATCTTTGGAGATTGGTATTCATGAGTTTTCTTCTTCACTTGATATGTCATATTTCTTGGTTTAGGTTTATCATGCTTATGTGATGGAGTCTTCCATTTTGTTTTCAGAGGCGTCACATATATTTGATGATAGTTGTGGCAACAATGTTGTCACTTCATCTTTGTCTTTGGAGCTTGTTTACAATATGTTTCCATTGGTTCCTTGTTTGACATATGAGCTGATTTCATAGACAACATCATCATACCACATTTGGATTAATATAATTCCTACTTCCTATCTAGAATGGGAGGCATTCCTACGTTTATACTTGGTATATCCTCTTCCGAGAGGGATAAATTTTGCTTGTAGGCATTGGACTAAGTTTTGTCTTCAAGTACTCACCATTTTTGTAGGAGATTGTTCATTATGGAAGGGATATCATGCCTCCTTATTTCCTTCCTATGTGATGCAGTCAAGGATGGAGGATCCAATGAAGGATTGTCCAAACTTGCAGCCAATAACCATAATAGAGGAAACAACCAAATACACAAAAATATAATCAACATTCAGTTCTCCATTATCATAGATAATCAAATACATCCAACATGCCAGGCTATAAGGCCTTCCCGGTTACGGCCAAATACAAATATACTACTTAAGATCAACTATAGATCTTTTTAAGACATAAAACTCAATCTAGATTCTCAAATCCAACACTTTGATATGCTCCCTCCATCTCCTTTTCTAAGCTAAGAATAAATACAACTTAAATACAAAAGGAAACCAATAGGTCAGCCTACAATAAAAAACATTGGCGAAACCCCCCGACCCAGATTTAGGTCCACATAATCCCCAACGAGATACTCCACATTAATTATGCCACATAAATTAAATGTAGAAGTCGGCCAGATCAGGATAAACAACTCAGGAGAAGCAAAACTGAGAAACAACAACAAATCAGGAACAAAGATCACCGAGCAACAGGAAAATGACTCAGGCCAAGCATACTCGAGCAACAAAAAACCAACTCGGAACAAGTATACCCGAGCAACAAAAAACCAACTTGGAACAAGCATACCCGAGAAATAGAAAACAACTCAGAACAAGCATACCCGAGCAACAGACACCAACTCAGAACAAGCATACCCAAGCGATAGGGTAACATAGTACTTTACCGAGAAACCTCCAAACAAGCTAAAGAAAAAAAGCAAACATATTTTTTTTGGATACAGGATTTCCAAGGATCCTAGGATGTTCCTGCATCAGACACACCAGGTAAAGAAGATGTTCCCATAAAGGAAATCATGAACATCTTAAGGGAATCAGAACATGTATCCCATACTTGTTATTAACCCATATCTCATCTTGCCCTTCATTCCATGTTGTCTTGACTTTGTCCATTGTCCCATTCGACAAATTCATCAGTCCAAAACTTTTCTCATATCTCCTGCCTGCAACTGACAGTAGTTGACACCGACCATCCTCGCCTCTTTGTGTCACTAGTGTCAACATCTGTTGCACTATCTCAGACAAAAACATCATATGTTTCTTAATATATGTAAGTTCCTTAGAGGTTTGAATCTCTTTTCCCTTCAATTTCTCCTTCCTTTCACCCATAGGTTCATCAATTCTCTTTTCCTTGTGTTTGTCACTGTCATTCAAACATCTGATAACTCCACATCCATTAGTCCCTACTTCCTGTAGAGGTAGTAGTTTATGCTTGGATCCATCCTGCCTCACCACATAGGTATTTGCACGACCATTAAACATAACATCTCTGTCATATTGCCAAGGTCTACCAAGCAACAGGTGACAAGCATCCATAGGCAACACATCACATAATATCTCATCATAATAAGATCCAATCTTAAATTTAAAAAGGCATTGCTCCTCAACCCTAACCTTAGACACATCTTGTATCTAACTCATATGATAAGGATTGTGATGTTTTCTTCTTCCCAAATTTAAGTTACTAACCATTTCTTCTGAAACAAAGTTCTCAGAATTGCCACCATCAATTATGACATTACATACCTTATCCTTGCACTTACATCTAGTCTTGAACAAATTTCTTCTTTGTACCGATTCATTAATACATGCATCCAACCTTCTAGTGATTATAATTTCACCTTCTTCTGCAGCATTCACTAAGCTTTCCTCACTCGTCAGGGTGAACTTCTTTTGAGGATATGACTAGGCCCTATGTCCCTTCTCACCACACTGAAAACAAGTACCACTAAAATCACTTCTTACTCTTCTTCCATACCCACAATTGTAATCCTTAGTGGTTTGACTACTGCTAGATCCTACCTCGATCTTCTTAGGATTATCCACCACCTTACTCTCAACAATTGTGTCATCATTCTTACCACCTCAGTTTTTGTTATTATGTCTTCTCTCAAACCTCTTGTTCAGCTTCTCAATCTTCAATTCCATCTGATAAGCATCTCCTCTGGTTATCATCTGAATAGTAAGTAACTCTTCCTGAATACTAGGTCTCAAGCCATAGATATATCTAGCAACTTTCTCCTTGTCAGCTTTCGAATGTCCAGTCCTAATCAGGATCTGATAAAGCTCCTCGGTGTACTCTTGCATTGACTTGTTTTCTTTCCTCAAACCTTGCATCTTCTTGAACATCTCCAATTCATATTTCTTCTTCAACTTTTCAACCATTCGGTTCCATTTGATGATCTTGTCTTTTCCTCTCCGACTTATTTCCAATTGAACTTCTATCCACCATGTGTTCGCATGACCTTTTAGCTTTGTCTTTGCAAACTGAACTCTATCAAGATCTTCCACTTCTTAATACTCAAAGTATTCATCCATCTCATTAATCCAATCGATCAACTCTTCTGGCCTAAGGCTTCCAACAAATGGAGAAACTTCAATCTTAGGTCTTTTCCCAATTTTAGACATAGCTCTCAGAAATCTAGCCTCCTCTGGATCTCTGACATCTTCTTTAGCTTCTTCGAAATGATCTTCTTCATCAGACTCTTCACCATTATTTCAATTTTCTCTAGACACATTCTTTCTTTGTAACTCCTCTCGCAGATCTTGCACTTGCTTCTACAAAGCTCAAAAATCTTCAAGATTGAATTCCTCCTTAGGTTCTTCCTCTGTGATCTCACAAGTTTTCTTCGGAGGCATCTTCGCTGCACAAATCTCCAGCAATTTGAATTCTAGCTCCTTCTCTAGCGATTGAAACTCTGCTCTGATACCACATGATGCAGTCAAGGATGCAGGATCTAACGAAGGATTGTCCAAACTTGCAGCCAATAACCATATTAGTGGAAACAACCAAATACACAGAAATATAATCAATATTCAGTTCTCTATTATCATAGATAATCAATTACATCCAACATGTCGGGCTGTAAGGCCTTCCTAGTTGCATCCAAATACAAAGATACTACTTAAGATCAACTACATATCTTTTTAAGACATAAAACTCAATCCAGATTCTCAGATCCAACACTTAGATCTGCTCCCTCCATATCCTTTTCTAAGCTAAGAACAAATAAAACTTAAATACAAAAGGCAACCAACAGGTCAACCTACAATAACAAACATTGGAGAAACCCCCCGACCCAAATTTAGGTCCACACAATCCCTAATAAGATACCCCACGTTAATTACACCATGAAAATTAAATGTACAAGTCATCTAGATCAGGATAAACAACTTGGGAGAAGCAAAACTAAACAACAACAACAACAACAACTCGAGAACAAAGATCACCGAGCAATAGGAAAATGACTTGAGCCAAGCATACCCGAGCAACAGAAAACCAACTTGGAACAAGCATACCCGAGCAACAGAAAACCAACTCAGAACAAGCATACCTGAGCAACAGAAAAAAAATCAAAACAAGCATACCCGAGCAACATACACCAACTCGGAACAATCATACCCGAGCGACAAGGTAACATAGTACTTTACCGAGCAGCCTCCAAACAAGCTAAAGAACAAAAGCAAACATATTTTTGTTTGATACAAGATTTCCAAGGATCCTAGGATGCTCTTGCATCACTATGGATGGATACTTGATTATATATTCACGATGTATGTATTCCTTGAGGGGTCTTAAGTCCTCCTTCCATGCATCTTGTTTGTTTTCATCTCTCTTTGGAAGGGGGGTTTTGTCCTACTTGGATTTCTCCATTTCTCCAGTTTATGAGATATTGCATTACATTTACACTTGCATAGTGTATATGGGTACCTAACATGGCCTAGTAGTCAAGACCTATCTTGCATTGTAATCCAATAGTGTGAGCTTAAGTGAATTCTCCCAATTTGCACTTAGGGTGAAGATGTGGGTGTAATTAAATATTCACTAATTACACTTTACTTAAGATAATGCATACATAGTAGTTTGCATATGAGACACTTACAATTTTGCACCTTTATTAGCACATTGTGTAGGAGAAATTCCACTTTAGGTGGTGATTTTTGTTATCACATTTCCACTTTATGTGTTGTCTCCACATTTAGTGCACTTATCACTTATCATCCTCACATTGTTGTGCACACTTCATTGCACAATGGAGGGTGATCCATCTTTGGTGGACATGTGCTTCCACCTTGTAGGGGCGATAAGCTATCTTATTATTATCATGTACTCCTATTGTCTTGCCTATATAAGTAGGTATATCTTCATTGTATCTTTCATCTTTTGGCTTGATCATATTAATGAGAATATAGTTTATTCTTGTACATATTCTCTCTCTTGTTTATGTTATTCATTGGGATATAGATCTTGGGATAATGTCTTATCCAAATTCCTACATGGCACCAAAGCAATTCTTACAATATAGAACAAGTGTGGCATTCCTAAGACAAATATTTTTTTGTGGATTGCATGGAAAAAAGGGCCCTGACCTTAGATAAACCGTGGATGATGGGTTGGGTTGGGTCATCTTAGCATATCATGTGAAAATATCAAGAGGAGACTAACGATCATATGTTCATTCATTGTGATTTGGATTGTAAACTTTGGGGTTGTTTCCTTTCTAAGTGGGATATGGGTTGGGCCTCCCCCAGAGATGTTGCTTCACTGCTTGATGTTTGACTGCTTAAAATAAAAAGTTCGAGGATGCATCTGATTTGGAAGTGGCCCTTGCTATCATTGTTTGGACATTTTGGCTAGAAATAAATCAAAGATTTTATAGGGAAGAAGTGAGGTCCCTATACAGACTCTAGAATTAGGTGGTCAACACCATAGACGAGTAGAGAGTTGTTCATAAAAAAGAGCATTGGATTCTTAGTAAAGATGAAGAAAGTTGGGCCAATGAATGACCCAATTTCAAAGGTAATGTGCAGGCTTCCATATTTTCTAAGAAATAACTCATGTGTTTTCCTCTTGGCTATGTCCTAAGCAAGGGTAGATTAAGATAAACTTTAATGGTGCTAAAAAAGGAAACCCTGGAAAGGAAGGTGGAGGGGGGATTTTTAGAGATGATCAAGGTAAACCTATCTTGCTTTATGTGATCAATATGGTTAGTGATACAAATAATTATGCTAAAGATAGAGTCCTCGTATGGGGTCTGATGATTTCTAGAGAGAAGGGTTGGAGGAAATTATGGGTTGAGGGGGATTCCAAGCTTGTTATTAGAGAAATGAAAAGAGGTGTAGTTCACAATCAAAGACTTGTTGTCATTATTCATGTTGCAATTTCTATGTCTGAGTTTCTAAACCAGGTGAGATTTATGCACATTGGGCACACTAGTAATGCCTTTGCGGATTGGTCTGCCAATGTGGGTTCAGTTTTAAGGGTCAAATATGAAGTTTTTTCTAAGCAATGGGAGGATTCCTTTCCCTTTGAGGTCTTGATGTTGTTGGCTAAAGATCATGGCAGAGACATTGTAGGATAATGGTAACTCTAGATGGTGTTTTTTTTGTTCCTTCTTTGTGTATTATGCACGTTGGGGATTTTATCCCTTTAACTTTTTATTTCTTTATTCGTGGTTTCTGGTCCCTCAAAACTAAGTTTTTTTATAACAAAAAAAAGTTGTTGGAATTAATATAATTTATAATTATTTATCTTATTTAAATTTATAGAATAATAATATTTTGAATTAAAAATCTATATAAGTTGGTTCATTAATGGAATTCAAAGTGTTAATCCTAGTCCACAAAAGGTTGAAGTGGTGACCTCGATATTGCTTGATAAAGGATGGATAAAAATCAATTTTGGTAGGGCTTTGAAAGCAAATTTGGGGTCTTCTGGTGTTGGGTTTTTAGTATGCGATTGGACATGTAATATCTCAATGATAGGAGCAAGAAGTTTAATGGATGGAACAAACAATGAGGTTGAGGTTCAGGAAACCTTCATAGCAAGCAAAACAATAAAGGACCTTAATGTGTCAAAGCTTCATGTGGAAGGTAATTCCTTAATAATCATAAATGCCATAATAAAAGGGGAGTCATGTGTTTGGTATTTGAATAAGCATATTCAAAGGATTAAAGCGATGTTGAGTTTATTTGAAGAATACAAAATCACCCACACAAGAAGAGAGAGTAATGAAGTGGTCAATGTAATGTCAAAAGTAGGGGTGTCATTGAAGGAACAAGGAAAAATAGAAGTGATAGACAATTTCCAAAGTATTGATGCGAAGAATCCCGACCTTTGGGTTGAAGTCGAAGTAGCTTCAATAAAATTTAGATTTTTTAGGGGGGTCTATGACTAGAGTTTGAGACGAAAAACAATATACTCTATTATCCAGACATTCAAGGATTGATGTTTAAATTCAAATTCAAATTTAGAGGCCCTCCCTTCACTTTGCAACCATTAGGGGTGGGTGGGAGATTTCATTCATATTTTAACTTGATGCCATTATAACTTGATGCAAATAGCTTTAATGTTTTCCTTTCCAAGGTCGATGTGGGATGCTATTTGAGTGCATTGGAAATCAGAAAGGAAGCATCTAGATGGAGGTAATGTGTGGTGCACGGGCACCTAGAAAGACAAACAACATCATGGAGGCATCTAAGAGTCACCAAGAAGGCATGAAGACTTTGAAGACAAATATGATTAACTATGATGTATTGAAGCCTATTATGGCACGTGGGAGAAATGAATGTAATAAGTTTGTATAATCTCCTGAAGGTCCTGATAAGGACCTTAGGACTACAATAAGGACCTTAGGACTACAATCACAGATGTAATAAGGATTTGAAATCTAGGGAGTTTAGGAGATGTTAGGAATGGTTACTAATATGTTTTAAACCCTTAGGAGGTAATGGTTTTGGATTCAAAGAGGCATTAAGCCATTTTTGTTAATTTGTAAATTCAAATATTCAAACTCAACGACTAACTAAGGATTTTGGAGGGAAAATAGTTTTAAGGAGTTTTTAGTGTTTAACAAGCCTTTCAACCGATCCAAATTGGTTGGGTAAGTTAGTAGGAGGTCTATAAGGATGAACATATACAATGTACAGCTTGGTGAATGCCTGGGTGTACAGACTGTAACTGAGAATTCAATAAAACATCGTATTTTATGCATTTTTTATGGTTTCTTTGCATTGATAGGTGATCATTAAATGTTTATAATGTATTAAGGATATTCATATAATTGTTTTAAAGAACCTTGAATGTTATGAGACTAATTTGGTTCATTTTTTCAATAAATAAGTGTTGGCAGTCCTTTAAATTCATTGTTTTCCTTATAATAGACTGATTTTGTTAATGAAGGTGACCAATCCATGAATGTTTGTGATCTTTTTATCATGTAATGGTTATGATTTAACATATATTATACTTTCCTAACATAATAATGTGTATTTGAAGCAAGGGGATGTGGTGATCACCAAATTATTGAATGGAAATTTGATGAATTTGATGGCCAAGGTGTACCAACGTGCACTTTTGGTTAAGGAGGGGAATGTTTAATGGTTGAAAGTGTCTTGGTATGTCATTTTAATGGTGAATCTATTAATTTTTGGATGAGGAAGTGATTGGAGGTTAGACATTAGAGAAGCCCTAGTTTTAAGGGTTGTTTGAAGCCAATTTGGGGCTTTTGGGTTTGTGAAGGTCACATGATCAAATTTAGTTGATATTACTCCATTTGGGGACATCTATGAAGAATATTGAGAGTATTAGAGCCATGGGTTAATTTTATGATATACTTGCTTTGTTATTTGAACACTTTTAGGGCTTGTTGACAGAGTACAGTCAAGGATTTGGACAATTGGTTAAAAAAAGAACCTAATCCTTGGATATGTTAAAGAAGGGGATAATGGGTGTATAAGAATGTAATTTTCTCTCAATCTTTTTTGGATAAGTTTGGAGTAAAGGGGAAAATTAGGTCATTTTTGGACTACTAGAAAGCCTCAACCTAATAGGATAGATTGTAAATTTGGGAGTGTTGGGTGTGGATTTAACCTATATAACCCTTTGAATCCACTTGAATACAACACAAGTAAGCCAAATACACCATCTTTGGGCATTGGGAATTTGTTTGATCACTTGGAAGCATTAGTGTGGTTTGTGGGCTAATAGGGCTAGTGTATAGTTCATTCATCTTTCAACTTGTTTCATCTCTCCACCCAACTCTTTGCATCAATTGGTATCATAGCACATTAGTAGATCTTTGTGGGAGTTAAGAGAAGAAGTCTGAAGTTATGGCACCAAAGAACCAAATGGCAAGGCAAATAGAGGAATTGAGAGAAACACTTGAGGAGAAAGAAAGAGATAAGAGGGAATTAGAAGCCACAAGGGAAAGAGAAGAGAGATAGGTGATAAGGGAAAGGCTTCAATTCTTAGAGAGGATAGAATTACTAGAAAAGGAGAGAAGAGAACCTAGGAGAGAAGAGGTTCATGAAGGAGAAGAAGAGTACAGTGAAGGAAAAGAGGATAGGGGTCATAGGGAATAGAATGATCCTGAGGAGAGGATGTTCATGAGGTTGATAAGAGCAGTACAAGGCAATGGTGGAAAGGGGCATGTTGATTTTCCAATCTACCAAGGAAGGATGGAAACTGAAGAAGTTCTTGGATGGGTAGAAGCACTTGAGAACTATTTTGATCTTTAGGATGTAGAAGAGGAGAAGGTGAAGTTGGCCAAAGCAAGGTTAAGGAGAACAACCCTTACATGGTGGACCACCATTCAGAATGATAGGATAGCAAGGAGTTGAAAAAAATCTCAAATTGGGAGAGGATGAAGACTACGGTGAAGACTCAATTCTTTCCATAAGATTTGGAAATACAAATCAAGATTAGTATGAGCAATTTGAAGCAAAGGGACATGGATGTTATGTCCCACACTAAGAAATTTCACACCCTAAGCATTAGGGTAGAAGTGGAAGATGAGGATGAGAAGGTGGTCAGATACATCAATGGCCTAAGATATAACATACATGATGAGATAGGGTTGAATGTGCCAAGGACCCTAGTATAATGCTTTCAACTAGTAGTCAGAGCAGAGGAGAAGTTGAAGAGGAAGAATGAATACAAAGCAATAGAGGAGGTGGAGCCATGAGAGGAAGAGGTGGCAGAACAAATGCATATTTTAAGAGCAGCAATGACAAGGACAATGGTAAGGAATCCACATCAAATCAAAGGGGAGAATACAACCATAGAGGTGACATATTTGGAGGAGGGAGAGGAAATGGTGTCTTCACAGGTAGGTGTTTTCATTGCAATGAAGTGGGACATCAATCCTTCAAATGTCCTAATGAACCAGATCAAAACAAAGAAAGGAGAGAACATCTCATACAAAAAGAGGAAGAAAACAATGATTCTTATATATTGGCTTATCTAGAGGTAGGGGAATATCTTCTAAAGGGAAGAGGAAAACCAGTACAACCGGCACCACAAGTGCGTATATTCATAACAAATTTCTTGACAAAGGGTAAGGTATGCAAACTCATAATTGATTCCGGTGAACATAGTAACTTAGTTTCTTATGAAGTTGTAAATAAGTTAAATTTGAAGACTTTTCCTCACCCTAAGCCATACTATGCAACATGGGTTAGTAAAGATCAGAATCTTTTGTTAAAGAGAAAGTTTACATTGATTTTTCAATTGGTGCATATCAAGCCAATGTTTTATGTGATGTCATAGATATGAGTTGCGGACATATGATTTCAGGAAGACCATGGCAATGGACTAAAAGAAGTATTCATGATAGATATCTAAATACTTGCATTGTACATAAGGGAAATTAGAGGTATAAAATATAACCTTTGGTTGGTAACGACAGGGAGAACATTATAATGTGTTTTGGATATCATATTGTGCAGGGTCAAAGAAAGCATGATACTAGTTGGAAGATGAATGCAAATTGGCAACAGTCTAAAGGGAAGGACAATCTTAATGATGTATGGCTTTGGGACTTACAATGTGTGCAAGTGGGGACCATTAATTGTCCTCTTATTGACTAGGTGAAGGATGAAGGACATGAGAAGATGCAGAGGTAGAAAGTGAAGGAGATGGGGACATGAATGCAATCCCACTACAAGCAACATTGTCCTAGAAGAGGGCATCCAAATCAATGTTTTATTTCTAACAACTTTTGTGATGTGAACACGGGTTGGAGGGGAAGAAATAAGGTGAATTTGGGAGATTATTGGATCTCTAAAAATAATATGATACCAAGACATGATCAGATTGGTGGATGGAAAACACTGTCCAATTCTTGGGACAATAATTGTTTCGTTGTTGGGGAATATGGTGCAGGGGCACCTAGGAAGACAAACAACATCATGGAGGAATCTGGGAGTCACCAAGAAGGCATGAAGACTTTGAAGACAAATATGATTAACTATGTTGTATTGAAGCCTATTATGACATATGGGAGAAATGAATGTAAAAAGTTTGTATAATGTCTTGAAGGTCCTGATAAGGACCTTAGGACTAAATTCATAAATGTAATAAGGATTTGACATGTAGGGAGTTTAGGAGACCTTAGGAATGGTTAATAAAATGTTTGAAACCCTTAGGAGGCAATGGTTCTGGGTTCAAAGAGGCATTAAGCCAGTTTTGTTAATTTGTAAATTCAAATATTCAAACTCAATGACTGACTAAGGATTTTGGAGGGAAAGTAGTTTTAAGGAGTTTTTAGTGTTTAAAAAGCCTTCCAACTGATCCAAATTGGATGGGGAAGATAGTATAAGGTATACAAGGATGCACATCTATAATGTACGAAATGGTGAATGTCTGGGTATACGAATTGTAACTGAGAATTCAATAAAACATTGCATTTTCTACATTTTTATGGTTTATTTGCATTGATAGGTGACCATTGAATGTTTCTAATGTATTAAAGATATTTGTATCATTATTTTAAAACACCTTGAATATTGTGAGACTAAGTTGGTTCAGTTTTTCAATAAATAAGTGTTGTCGGTCCTTTAAATTCACTGTTTTCCTTATAACAGACTGATTTTGTGAATGAAGATGACCATTCCATGAATTTTTGTGATTTGTTTCTCATGGAATGGTTATTATTTAACATACATTATAATTTCCTAACATAATAATTTGGGGCTTTTGGGTTTGCGAAGGTCATAGGATCAAATTGAGTTGTTATTCCTCAATTTGGGGACATCTGTGAAGACTGTTGAGAGTCTTAGAGTCATGGATTAAGTTTATGATATACTTGCTTTGTTATTTGAACACTGTTAGGGCTTGTTGATAGAGTACAGTCAATAATTTGGATAATTGGTTCAAAACAACAAAACCTAATCCTTGGATATCTAAAATAAGGGGATAATTGTTAGAGTAATTATATGTTTACACTTATTAATTAAATCACTTTGATTTAATTAATTAAATTGTTTATTACTCTAGTTTACTTAAGCTGTCTCTTAGGTGCATATAATTAATATTTTATATTAATTATTATGCGCAACCTATTTTTTTTACCTTTTTTAGGGTTTTGTTCACCTTTATAGGTTGAACCTTGTAGTTCTTTGTTCATCAATTCAGATTACATTTTAGCTCTCACTTCTTGAGCAACTTTCGAGTTCTTCTCTTTCCCTCTTTCTGCTTCTTTCTTGGTACAGGTTTCTTGCATGTAGGTGTTCTTCGGGTTCTGTGGATTTGTCTCTCAAATCCTACATGGTATCAGAGCTTCCCTGCTGCTGCATAGTCTGAAGGTTTTGAAGCCGTGATTTGAAGAAGAAAACCATAGCTTCTCTAGGGTTTTTCTTCAATCTTGAGGAGGCACTATTTTCTGGAGCATTTTGAGCCAAAACGGATGTCGCCATTGCGCTTAGAGGGCCTGAGAGATCAACTTTTCATATAAAGTTGGCCAAATTTGGCCACAGTAGCTTCTGGAAAAAATTTCTACCCTTGAGGCCATATGACACGCTTCTCGAGGAAAAATTGACAAAAAAAATTTAAAAAGGGTCATTAGGGCTCGCAGCCAACCTCACCACCACCATGCCATCCTGGCGCCACCCGCGCTAGGCCCCCCGCCAGCGCGCCACTCCCGTCGCCAGCGCAGCGCCACCCGGGAGCCACCGACGTGCCACCCAGCCGCCACCTCCGCCGGCCAACGACACCCGCCCGCCACCGTTCGCTTGCCACTGGTGACATCATTGCTGATGTCACTTGCTGGCTGATTTTTTTGGCGGTTCTTCAAATTTTTTGGCGAATTTTTCATTTTTCGGCGGCTAGAAAATATTTTTCTAGCAACAGGCCCGTGACGTGCCGACAGCCGTCAAATTTATTTCCGGTTGCTACGACGGTCGTTTGACCATCAAATTATTTCTCATCTTTGGTTTTTTCCAGAGAGCTATTTTTCAGAGGAGCAGTTGGTCTTTCGACCATAACTTGTGCATACGGAGTCCGTTTTTGGAAAACAAAATATCGTCAGAAAGGTGTTTCTGAGCCAAACATGATGGTGCTGGTCTTATTTGCTGATTCGGTCATTTGAAATATCATTTTTGGTGTTGAAGTAGAGGCTTTATTTTCCTCCATCTTTGCATCTGACGTCTAGGTTTTCTTCTCATTTTTTGTGCTTTTTATAGTTGTTTCTTTGTTGTACAGGGAATAGATTTATACATTGTGGGGGGTGCATTTGCTTTCTATACTTTAATTTAGAAATGACCCTTCTACTTCTTCTCTCAATGTCGGACCACTTTGTGGCCCGCCTGACACCACACAATTATCACACTTGGAAAGCACACATGACCAGGCTAATCATGTCACATGGCTTATGGTCATGTCTGGATGAGAACCAACCTATTCTGCAACATCTGTTTGAGGTCCTTCAACACAGAAAAAAAATGGATGAAGCCATGGGTTTGATTTCACTACACATTTCAGACAGTCTCCTATTTCATCTGGATAGTTTGACCACTCCTCGCGCCTATTGGGGAAAGTTTGCAGATCTATTTTGCACTGTGAATTCTGAGCACTTCAGCTTGATGCAGAGTTGACATCCTTGTCTCCTGATAGCTTTTCCACCATTGAGGACTTCTTGATGAATTTCAATGCTCTTCGATCACTTTTATAGGGATGTGGGAAGACCAAATCAGATGATGAGTGTATCTTTCTGATACTCTCAAAGCTTCGTGGAGAGTTCCAGATTTTCTCCTCCACTTTCTATTCCACTATGGATGCCTTGGGTCCTAGGCACAATATGCCTTCCTTTGCAGCCTTCTATGATAAGTTGATTCAAGAGCAGTCAAAGATTCAACAGTTAAATGATGCTTCCGGTTCTATGAGCCATGCCTTGGTTGCTCACCCATCTCCACAGAAACTGGAGCAGAAACATGTATCATCATCCACATAATCTTGGAAGGATTCTCCTTCTCAGCATTCCTTTGGCCCACCTTCTTCACCTAAGGGGAAATCAAAGACAGACAAACCCAAGTGTACTTATTGCAATAAGTTCAGTCATGATGAGTCTCTGTGCTTTCAGAAGAAGATAGATGGATATGCCCAACAGATTTCTGAGTTGACAACTCTTCTTCACAAGAGCAAGATTGACATTCCTCCCTCATCTTCTCACTTGTCTTCTTCTTCATCTTCTCAAGCAGATGGGTCAGACAATGGAAAGGGTCATGTCTTATGTGCATCTGCTACAACTCCCTCTTCTATATGGTTGCTTGATTTTGGTGCTTCTCACCATATGGCATCTTCTCAGAGTTCCTTCTCATCTTTTGCAGCCTCTCCTACCCCACATATCTTGATGGGGAATGACATTGTTATGCTTGTGTATGGGAAGGGTTCTATTGACATTGATGGTGGTACATTCCATGATGTATTATGTGTTCCATCCTTGACCTCTAACCTGCTCTCCATCTATCAGGTTACTCACAGTAGGACACGGAGGACAGTTGAGTTCACTCTAGATTTCATGCACATCAGAGATAGTGTGACATGCCACATTATTTCTATAGGGTTAGTTGATCATGCCACCCGCTTGTACTCCTTCTCCTGTTTTGGTCCACTAGCTCCATTGTTGAAGAATATCTCTCCTCCTTCATGAGTGCCTAGTGAGAGGAAGTCTGGTCACCTAAACTTATGTGTTGCTCCTGAGATGAGTGTTGTGGCTTCTCCACCTCCTCCTCCTATTGCGTCTATTTGTGTTCAACATGATTCCTCTTCAGCAATTCCTGTTATGGTTGCTCCCTACATCGAGCCTCCTACTCCAGTTGTTAAGGGCATATCCGAGGACATTCATCTCCTCCCAGCTGACAGATTCAGCCCTTCTATTGGCCCACCTTCATTGGGGATTCCTCTACAGGGGTCTCATTCATTCTCCTTTGAGCACCAGTTAGGCCTTCCAGTTTCACCTCTCATTCAGGGGTTTCCTTGTTGTTCCACGCCTTTGTTTCTTCCACTTTGGAGTTCCATTGGTTCACACATTCCTACAGGGGTTCCTTCATTCTAGGGGGGCTTTGGTGTCTCATCCCTCTCTCATGGGGGGTTTCATTGTACTTATGGTTTTGAGAGAGTCTCTTGAGCCATTATTTTCTATTTTTTTTCCATCTCTTTTTAGAGTAGGGTTTTTCCCATGTGGTTTTCTCTATTTCTCTGCTTTACAGAGATTTGGTTGTGCTTGGGTACTTGATCAGGCCTTGTTGTCAGGACCCATTTTTCCTGCTTTCATAGTTTTTCTAGGTTAGCTTACCTCCTGAGCTTCACTTAAGGGGGGGTGTTAGAGTAATTATCTATTTACACGTATTAATTAGATCACTTTGATTTAATTAATTAAGTTGTTTATTACTCTAGTTTACTTAAGTTGTCTCTTAGGTGCATATAATTAATATTTTATATTATTTATTATGCACAACCTAGTTTTTTTACCTTTTTTAGGGTTTTGTTCACCTTTATAGGTTAAACCTTGTAGTTCTTTGTTCATCAATTTAGATTATAATTTAACTCTCACTTCTTGAGCAACTTTTGAGTTCTTCTCTTTCCCTCTTCCTGCTTCTTTCTTGTTACAGGTTTCTTGCATGTAGGTGTTCTTCGGGTTCTGTGGATTTGTCTCTCAAATCCTACAATAATGGGTGTATAAGAATGTAATTTATTCACAAAGTATTTTGGAGAAGTTTGGAGTAAAGGTGCAAATTAAGTCATTGTTGGGCTATTATAAAGCGTAGGCCTAATAGGACAGTTTCTAGAGTTGAGAGTCTTGGGCGTGGATGTAACCTATATAACCTTTTGAATCCACTTGAATACAACACAAGTAAACCAAACACACCTTCTTTGGGAATTGAGAAGTTGTTTGATCACTTGGAAGCATTAGTGTGGCTTGTGGGATAATAGGGCTAGTGTATAGTCCATTCATCATTCAACTTGTCTCATCTTTCCACCCAACTCTCTGCATCAATGTGGCCCATGGGTTGTATAGGGTAATAAATTTGGTTTTTTAAGGCACTAGGGAGCAATTATAATCTCCAAGTGGTTTATTTAACAGTTTCTTGACAGAGCAGAGGGATGGAGGCCAATTTATCTTTGAAAACAGTTAACCAATAGAAAAATTTAATGGGGATAGTAAGTTTGAAGTGGATAAGATGGATTTTATTGATAGATGACTCACAATTCTAGTAGATTAAGGAATTTTTACTCTGAGAAGAATTCATGGTGACAAGGAACTGTTATCACTTGAATATTGATATTGTATCTACAATGTTTGCATGGGCTCTTCAAATCATAATGAAGGAGGAGGCTTTATGGTTAATGAATTTTTTTTTGAAACCCAAATGGAAATATAGGATGATTCTAGTCATGGAAAAGCCAGGAGTGGGTTTTAGGGCAGAAGAAGGAAATTAGAGAGCAATGGAAGGGACTTTGAAGAGTTACAATGACTTTTTAGTTTGGAGTGCTACCACGTTGAAGAAGCCATTGATGGTTGTGAGCTATTAAAGGATTTTTTAGTATAGATGGAGGAAGAGAAGCAAAATAGAGAGAAGGATAAAAGGGAAGCTAAGAAAGCTCAGCTAGATACTAAAGGTAGCATGTTTATTCCTAAGAATGCAAAGGGATATGGATTCAAAGTCAAGGTCAACATGTAGTCTGTTGGGATGTGTGTTTTTGGTTCTAGAGTCTAGAAATATTTACCACAGTTTGTAATGTATAACCCCAATTTTGTTTAAGAAGGGGCATAATTAATCAAGTAAGTATAGTTATCGGTAGTTGCAGAAGGTATTCTATGATAGGATGAACTTTTGTTTAATGATTTGGCTTATCACCAAGTAATATGGATATTGTTTTTGGACTGTTATTGTAGAACTTTTATAATTATTAATATAATGAAAAACCTTATTACCGTTAAAACAAATCTATATAAGTTATTAGGATATTTTGTTTTGTTTTTAATTTATTCTTTTTTTCTCCTTAGGGTCAATTTTCATTAAGTTAAAACTTTATCTTAATTATTTATCTTCTTATGAAAATATAAATAATAATAATAAAATGTTGAAATTAATTTAATTTATAAATTGTATTATTAAAATTTTATTTATTTTAATTATATTTTATATTTTATTTTAGCTTATATATAAACTACATATCAATTTAAAACCTAAATTAATTTTTTTAGCAAGAGAAAGAAGCTAAATTTTGATTACTCGTTTCATGTTAATAACTTAACGATAACATGTGTCCTTGGTGATATACGATCAAAGTAGAATCTCTCTCTCTCTCTCTCTCTCTCTCTCTCTCTCTCTCTCTCTCTCTCTCTCTCTCTCNAGACTCTCTCTCTCTCTCTCTCTCTCTCTCTCTCTCTCTCTCTCTCTCTCTCTCTCTCTCTCTCTCCTCTCTCTCTCTCTCTCATATATGTATATACATGTATGCATACACACACACACACACACCTATGTGTGTGTGTGTGTCTTCTTTGTATCTCTCTATTTCTCTCCCTCTCTCCCTCTTTCCTCATCATTTTCTCTATTTATATCTCTCTACTTCTAATCTCTCCCTCTCTAACTCATACACACACACATGCACACACACACACAAACTCTATTTCTCCCTCCCTATCTCTTTCTCTCTATATTCCCCCTCTCATCTTTCTTCATTTCCCCCTCTTTCGTCATCACCTCCTCTTTTTATATATTTCCATTGTGATCTTTTTTAAATAAACAACATCGCATTCTTAATGACCTACCGATTGGCCTTCCACACCTCTTCAACATACCCATTGCACACCAAGGATAAATTTCTAGTTTAGACTAATTTAACCTCTTTTGTATTGGGAAAAAACATGAATAAAATTACAAAGGAGGGTTGTTAATAAATATTCAAAGGATAATAATCAATCAAGTAACTTTGGTTTGTTCAAACAAATGAAATACAACTAGCCAAAGGCTTATATAAAGAGTTGTTCAAAACTAACAACAAAGTGCATTGCATTTTGCACTTGAGAAAACTTTGTAGTTATCTAGAACATATTGCTTTTTCTATGTTTAGTTGAAGCAATTGAAATTTTGTCTTGTTCAAAAGTAGGTTATTCCTATCTTAGTCCTTGGCAACCCCCTAAAATTGAAAACAAAGTGAGTCAGTTTGAAATAATATGTCAGAGTAAAACTTTAAATTTTTAACCTCTTGATGAACTGGATGACTAGAAAATACAAGCAAATATTTATCTTTCTAGATTTTGGGTAGAAAAATATGCTTCAAAGAAGCTACCATCATTTCACTATGAAGACCATAAACCAAAATTCCATCTTTCCAACTTAAACCATGATAAAAATAATAGGGAAACAATTGTCAATAGCCTTTCATTTTTTTCAACACAGGCACAATCCCAAACAAAAGTGCTTAAGACTCTAACAATGCTAACAAAACAAACATTTAGTTGGTTGAATCATCATACATTTCAACCTATCCCTGATAGTTAGTTTAAATTATAGAATTTTCCAAGCCAAAATTTGGGAGTTAGCCTCATTTTTAGACCTCCATATCAGGGTCTCAACGTCCATGTCTTTTCATGAGATTCATAGTTCTATTTCTATTTAACTTGGGTTTAATTGCATCTTTGGATGAAGGTTCAAATAAATTTTCTGGAGAGGGAAGTAGTAGAAGGGGAACTTTGAAATCTATTACCAATCTTTACAAAAATTGCATTGCAATAGAGTGCAAAGCTCCATTGTGAGTTCAATAGGAACCAAAGATATGACAAAAATCAAGAACCCTTCAAACTTATTATTTAACTAAAATATTCTTTGAGTTTCCTGCCAAGAGGCCCAGTCTAATGTGTCAAAATCCCATATATTGCTAAACTTTCTCACTCCTTTTTTTTAAAATAAAATGCATGCTTGTCTAGGAAATGAAACAACAAAGAGTTGGTGATTGTATTAAATTAGCACGTTCCACTAAATGGATGAGGAAGTAAAGTTGAACCCATGTTGTAAGAAAAAGTTCTTTTACTTTAGAAAATTGCAAATAGATTACCAAGCTTTCAAGATAGATTGAAAATGGAAGGAAGCTCCCATACAAAAAAACAGAGAAAGAAGTAGTTTATCAACCCATATCACACCATGCCATTTATTTTTAATAGAATCAATATTAAATCTATGTTGAACCAAACACTTCCAAGGTACCTCTCCCTCAACAACCTTGACTAGTCATTTAACAAAAAGACATTTATCCCATGTGTTATGAGATCAAGAAGCCTCAAATCACCTTTGGTTTTGGGTTTAATGTAGCAAAATTTTGAGGTAGCTTTAAAGCCATATTTTCCATCCCACTTGGTCCACACAATTTGACAAGTGATTTTGGTTAAGTCTTCATATCCCTTCTCGGAGGGCATCCAACAAGTGGAATAATACACATGCAAAGTGAAAAATATTCAATTAATGACTTGAATCTTGTCAACCAAGGACAAAAATTTATTCCCCAAATCCCAATGTTTATTTTTTAGCTTAGTAATAAACCACTTTCACATTTATGAGAGGGAAACACCCAATCCAAAGGGTGTACCCAAATATCATGTGATCTATCCAAGTTTGATATTTATCCATTCTTTAAGTTTTCAATGTGGTATCAAAACATATTAAACCAAGAATAACTTGGTTTTATGATGTGCAAAATCTAGCCCCAAAATCAAGCTATCTAAATCTAAATCTTCCAGCACATTAGTTAGTTTTGCCTCAATTTTTTGCAGAAATAGTAGAATATTATTCACAAAATGTGAATTAAGGACAACCATATTATTGGGGATATAAATTCCATTTATCAACTTCATTTTGTTGTAATTTTGTATCAAATAACCAAGAACATCAATAGCTAGAACATATAAATATGGAGCTAAATGAAAACCCTATCTAATTGAGTGTTGGAGAGGCAATAGTTCAGATAATGAATTATTAATCACAAATTGAGAATTGATCTTTGTGAATAGAATTTGAACATTATTGTAAATATTAGGACTAAACCCAGTTGTTGCATCATTTAAAAATCCAACACATTCTATCATAAGCATTATTGAAATCTAGCTTAACAAGTAGATCATTTTGAGCCTATTATTGAGTATGTTCACTAGTTTTCCAAGATAGAACAAGGTTATCAAGGATTTAAATATTCTATCAAGGAACCCTATTTGTTCTGGTATAACAATCCCCTTTTCCATTGATTTTATTTTCATAGCTAAAAATTTAGCTATAATTTTATAGGTGTTAAGTATAGTAATAGGATGTCATCTTGAGATTTATTCCTCATTCTTCACTCTTACAAGAAATTTAACAAGGCATTTATTAATTTTAGTCCCTAAAGAACCTTTCTTAAGAGCTGCTAAGAATGGAAGGTACAACAATCCTCTTTAATACGAGGCCACATAGATTGATAAAACTCAATTGAGAGGCAATCAAAACCAAGGCTTTTATTAGGTGTCATTGAAAATACATCATATTTTGAATATTCAAAAAAATTTCATGGTCTCGGAAACAACTATACTCAGAATCCACATTCTTAGGAATGGGATCTTGAATAATGTTCTCCAATTCTAAGTGTACATCTTTCCAATGAGACTCATCTTTAAAAAGATTATCATAATTTTTTGAAAATATATATTTTATCTCTTTAGGATCAGTATGAGAAAGACCATTTTCATCTTGGATAACACCAATATATTACTTTCCATGTCTATAATTAAGTAATTCAAGAAATTAATTGGAATTTATGTTATCATCTTTTATCCAATGCAATATTGCCCTAATTTTAGCTTCTTTACCTGCATAAATGTCAAGCTTTTGAAGTTGGGTTTCTGTCATGGTAATAGAAGCTTGGATGTTGGTGTTAAAAGGATTAGAATTATGAAATTTTATAGTATGATCTAACTTTCCTTCAAGAGTATTTTCCTTTGTTTTTCATTTCCAAGCCAATAAAAAAATAAAGGAGTGTAAGAAATTGGTACACCCAGGCTTAGAGATAGAATTATATATGCCAACTAAAGTAGCCATGCATGAGGGATTTTTGAGGTGTGACACATTAAATTTACAAGGCTATTAAGGATTAATATCGATTATTTAAACTCCTAAGAAATAATAAATTATGGGGGGATGGTCCAAAAGGGTGGAAAAATAACTAGTCATTACATACAAACCAGTGGAATCTTGAATCAAATGTAGGTTAGGAGAGACATAAAATCTATCTAACTTTCTAAGTTTTCTATCAACTCTAGATCTTCAATTAGACGAGGGAAACCATCTATGAACATGAGAGTCAAATTTATAAATAGGATCAACAATCCCAACATAATTACAATTATTTAACCATTTATCATACTCTTCATTATTCAAATTAAATGGTTGGACCACTTGCGATCTTTAGAGTATATACCATATCTAAATAATTTCCAATAACCCAATCTACATTAAGGAGTTAATTTTACGTCCAATCCCATAAATTATGTCTTTCTTTGGGATGATTAGAAGTATAAACTGAACAAAAGCCAATAGATTAACCATTGATGAAAGTGAGGGCCCACACAAAATTATGTGAAGCATTCGAGCACCAGTTGTAATGGATTTTTTTTAAAACTAGGAAGACAACCCAATGACAATGACCCATTACCCTCTCTATGTGATGTATGAAAAAGGTGGAATCTTTGCATAGATTATACAAATAAGAAGAAAGATGGAACCCATTAATTTTTACTTCCTGAAGAAAAGCATCATATAGATTCAATTTATTAATTAATTCCTTCACTCCATACTTACCATGAGGAAGAGAAATACCTATAACATTACATGAATTGTTTTTGTAATTCATGATTAAGTTGAACCAAGAAGGTTATTTCCTTATTAAGGGACTTCCAAATAGTTACACAGAGAAACAAATTGGTAAGATCCCATGTCTTTAGAAGTAGAGGATGGAGATCTTGATATATACCTCGCAGATGGAGGGGGAGACATAGGAAAACATTCAATATTTTTGGATTTATGATGAAATTTTGAGGAAATACAACATTGAGTAGGCTTCACACCACCTTGAGGTTCAATAGGCCTAGAAGGCTCTCTTCTCTTCCTTAACACCCTCCAACAATCTAACTACATTTCATCCTTGAAAGACGAGTTAGCATCCATAAATTTTATAGTTATTTTTGTTATATCTTCTAATGAAGGTTCGCTCTATTTATGATACGGAGTGGTGTCCTTAGAAACATCAATAGCATAAGAAGGGGATTGTTGAGTGTGGAAGTTGTTTGAGCTAGAACTTGAGGAATGATTGAACCCTTTCCTCTTGATTTTACAATTTCTTATCAGATACCCTTCTTGGAAGCATAAAAAATATGCATTAGGATTGTTTAAGTACACCAAAGGATGATAGAAATCAAAGCCAATACCAATTAACTTAATATTCTTAATGAACTAGTTTTTTAAGTCTATCTCAACACAAACTCTAGACTGAACCCAAAGGATGGAAAATTTGGTAGCATTATTTTTACACCAAATAACTCTTCCAAGTTGAGAAAAAAATCCTTTAAGAATGGTCTAAAACCAAGGTTTAAAAGGGAAATTTAATCCAAATTGGATAATAAGATCTTGAAATGCCTTGGGGTGGAAGTCGAAGGTCTAAGCTTGAAGATAAAAAATTTGGCCACAAATGACCCAGGTACCCTATTACAACATCGCCTTAGCATATTTAATTGGGAATAAATATAACCTTTTCCTAACCCTCTGAGTTTTTCAATTTCATAACCCTAGTTTTCCCATTGAATTTAGTCCATCTATAAGAATTAGTTTTAATAGTATTCCACTTAAAAAAATATATTATAGATTTGTGTTGAAAATCATCAATGCTATAAATAACTTCATTAAGAAGCATACATTATAATTTTTTACCTGATTCCTCATTATTTGGCTCTTGGATAACATTGTCCACTTCTTCAAAAACTACTTTGTCTCATTCTAACACTATATGTATTCATCATTTGAAAATATGCAATTATCTTGTCTTTCTTTACTATTTATTTTATTGTTCTATTCAAAATTTAATGCATGCTCTTTTACTTCAATCTTCATTTCTTCTAACAAAGTGATGTTGAAGCATCTTGGGTTTATAATCTATCTTGCATTCTATTATGTTTTAGTTTTCTTTTTGTGTTCTTGTTTCCAGCTGTCAGAGTTTAGTTGTGGTCACGATCCTGTGCAAGTTAGTGGTGTAATCACCTAAAATTGGTCTAGCAAACCTATAGCCCCTAGTTTAGATTATTTGGTCTTAATAAATTCTAAAATCTAAGATATCATCGCTAGACTCTAAACATGAGAGAACTTAATCAAATTTTCTTACATAATCCCAATCCTAACTTGTTGAATCAAATAATCAATCACCCAAGCCTAAATCTTAAAACATTGGGATGAATAAAAAAAGTCCTAAGTTCCTTCTAAATCAAAAAGTGAACCCATTCACACATGTGTGAGCACTCAAAAATCAAATAAAATAAATAAAAGGGAAAATACCAATTTTGTCTTATTCTGCACAAAATTGACCAATCAAAATCACTTTATCATATCATATGGATTGAGGGAAGTTGCATCTCCACCATTGATCATTCCCTTTTGCCTCTTAATATCAACCACTAATTTCTTGGAATCTCTTATAAATGGGATGGCTCCCTTGCTCAAAATATAGAGGAAGATTTGGAGTAGAGTTATAATGCTATTTTCATTCTAGAGTTTCATTGTGCACTTGTAGTTCTTACTTGCATAGTAGTTCATTTGCATTGTTACATTTTTAAGCTTCATTTTCTTAGTTTAATGACATCTTAGTTTTATTTCAAAGCTTAATGGTAGATGCATTATTCTTCCCATTGATATCTTAATCTTGCATCTTAGTCTCATTCCCCATAGTTTCTATGCAATTTAGTTTGTTAGTTCATATATTTCATTTTCAAAGTTCTCAAGAGAAAAACATGCAAGTTTATGCATCTTGCTCCCTCTTGCATTGAATCTTCTGTATTGGAGTAGTCAAGTCAATGATTTTCTATGTCCAATATGATGGGAAACTCATGAGAATCACACTCACTTCAACTAGGAAGCAATAAGCTGGTTTGAAGGGTTTTTATGCTATGTTTAATATTCATTTTGATACTAACCCCTTTGATGTAATGGTTTATTGAAGTGTTTGGTTGCATATTCTGATCACACATCTTACACACACACAAGTGCTTGCTCTCACAATTTTCTATTCTGGAATATTCATGGATCATTCTTGTATGATCGTATCTCCTTATGTTGATCGAGCGTCGAGTTTTCCTTCTCCTTCAGGTCATGGGTAACATGCTCATGATTAGCGAGGATCTTCTAGAGATTTGTATTGCGATCAAAATGATTGGATTATTAGTCATTGCAATATTAGCTCATGGTTGTTTATTCCTTGGGGGATTGTTCCCTATGAACAATCTTGTTTATTTTACCAATCATGGATCATTGATGTGTTTTGGTCAAGACCTATATTTGTAATACATTTCCTTCTTGGGGAATGTAACTTATGACTGACCTGTTGTGTAATTTTCTTTATAGAGAGTTAGTAGATCGTGTAGAAGTAGTGGAAACAAGTGTAAGGAAAGAAAGAAACCCAGGTTAATTAGTTAGAAGCTTTACATGAATATTTAGTTCCTATTTTATGATTGTAACTGACCCTAACCGGTAAGGCCTTACAACACAGGATGTACTTGGTTATTTGATGAATAGATCTCTAGATTTTGTTATCTCTCTGAATTTGTCTATTGTTTATTGTTAGCTGCAAGGTTGGGCATCTCTACTGGGGACTCTCCCACCTTGACATTGCATCAGGTGGTATCAGAGAAAGGTTATCTTGTTGCAGACCCTATTTTATTTGGTTGTGGGGTGGTGGATTTGTAAGATATGACCTACAATTGTAGAGGGTTGCAAAGATGGTTTATGGAAGGAGAGATGCAGATCATGTAGTGATGGATATGCTAAGGCAAATTGCTACTAGGTGAGAAGTTGTTGAAACAACCCAAAGAAGAGGAAGACCTATTGAAGATGTTAGCAAAGATGAAATAGAGGCAAAAGAAGAAGGATCCAAACAAGCACCTATCCTAGATCAGGGTGAAGAAATATTTATGAGAGCTTTGACTAGTGTGAATGTTAAGCCACACTTTAGTCCTCCTGAATATGATGGGAAGTTGGATTTAGATACATTCATGGATTGGATCTATGAGATGGAAAAGTACTTTGATTATGAAGGAACTCATAGGAAGGTGAATATTGTTGGTACAAAATTGAAAGGTCATGCTTCCTTGTGGTGGGAACACATGGAACTTGATAGACAGAGAAGAGGTAAAGATAAGATTAAAGTATGAGATAAAATGGTTAACAAGTTGAAAAGAAAATTCTTACCAGTAGATTACCAAATCAGTTTGATAAGGAGAATTAAAAATTTGAATCAAATGGACATTACTATGAAAGAATATATAGAGGAATTCTACAAATCTGATATTAGATCTGCACATATGGATGATGAGGTTGAAAGAACTGCTAGATACCTGAATGGATTAAGGACTACTATACAATATGAGGTAATTTTGGTAAATATGAATAACAATGAAGAATCCTACCAGTTTTCCCTAAATAATGAAGAGAATTTAAACAAGCGACATGAGAAAAGGCAGAGAGGTAGAGGCGATAGATTCTCTAGAGGCATAGGTAAATCTTATGGAGAAAGTGACAGATCCGAGAAAAATAAAGAAGATCAAGACACAGTGAAGATAGAATGGAAAGGAGAGAGTTCCTACTGAGGTAGAGGAAGTTATTCAAGAGGTAACTACCCTAGGAATGATGATCGCAAGAGAGAAGACATGAATTGGTTCAAAGGCACTTATTTTAAATGTGGCGAAGAAGGACATAAAGCATTTGAATGTAAGAAGATTGGTAGCAGAAATGCCCTGGTACAAGAAGATTCAATGAACAATCCAGAAGATGGAGAGAGCTTGATGATCATAAGAACTTTATGGAGTGGAGAAGCTAAAGATGATCCTTTGAGAAAGGTTTTATTCAATACTAGATGTAAGATTGATGGGAATGTTGCAAGATAATCATTTACAGTGGGAGTTCAGATAATTTGTCATTAGAGGAGTTGGTCACTAAGCTGAATTTACCAAGGTTGAAACATGCTAAGCCCTATCATATTTATTAGATTAGAGATGATCAAAATTTGCTGGTAAGTGAACAATGTCTTGTATAATTTAAGATTGGAGATTATCATGATAAAGTTCTCTGTGATATTATGCCTATGGATTGTTGTCATATATTGTTGGGTAGACCATGATAGTATGATAAGAAAGCTATACATTATGGAAGATTGAATAGGTATACTATTGTTGCTAATGGAAAGAAATAAGGATTGTTACCCCTGATAGAGGAACCTAAGAGTGAAAGTTGTACTTTTGTAAGGGTTTGTTTTATGGAAGGAAAGAAATTTGTCAAGGATCTAAAGAGAGATGATGTATGTTATGCTTTGATTCTGAGATTACTGAATATATGCATTGGTGACACTTGATTTACTGTTGAAATATCTATAGAGTATTTTATGATTTAATGTTGAACTTGTTATTTCCCTGCTTGGGATTTTTCTTTCTGTTTTGTGATGACTAATTTGAATGTTTGATATTTCTAGCTCAGTTTTGTGAAAAGTGTTGTTTCTATTATGTTTGCTATGGATCTCTGATAGTATGCGCAAGGGAGGATATTGTAGAGAATGGTACTAGGGTGTTTTATCATAGTAGGTCAATTGGGTCAAAGACCTAAGTCCTCAATTGAATTATGCATCCTATTCATAAGAGAACCATTGTAGCACCTCTATGTAACCTTGTAACCTTTATTTATTTGTCATCTTCCAGAAGTAAGCCTAATTTTAGGGGGGTGTATGTAGTGCCCACCCATAATTTACTTTTCAATATTGATGCCATAATATTTTGATTATTTTCATGATAATTATGTATATGTTAGGATGATTTTAATCACCCCATACTTGCATGTGTATGGTTGACATATATATTTTACATTACCATGTGGCGTGTTTATCCTACATTTCTGTCTGATGTGTTTGATGTGGTAGAGGAAAAAGAGGTAGTTAATTGCATTGCAAGATCCACACGTTTGACTTATCCCTATCATTGTCTGTTATATATACATTATGTACATGCTCGACTTTGTGATGCAGGTTTGTAGGTACCGGGCATCGACTTCCCTGAATTTCCAGGATGAGTGTGCCCTATCACAATATCTCAATGGTAAGAGAGGGGAGATAACAGACGTGTCTGAATCCCAACTTAAGCCATTATTATCTTGAATAGAAGACAAGTATCTTATTTTCTACCTTCTGAATTTGTCAAGGTGACATCATTTGTGAACCCTTCTTTTGTGCTTGTTTGTGGTATTTTTGGTGTAGTTGGTTTTGTCGTCATGTTGTCTGTTCATGTGGTTTGATGTGATTTTTGGTGTTATTGGTTAAGTGATTTATTAGATTAATTATGTAATTAAATAATTAAATCTTATCAAATTTGGAAATATTAAATAAGATGGTATTTAATTAATGAGAATTAATTAAATTCACACATTAATTTAAAAGACATAATTAAAAAGTCTAAGTTTGGAAATAGAGGATTTAATTAATTATTAAATCTAAAATTGAGATTTAAATGCATAATTAATGAATTGGTATTTAATTATCAATTTACATGTTATCAATATGCTAAAAATATTAATTGTTAATTAAATATTATGCAATTAAAGTTGCACATTCTTTTAATAAAATCAAAATAAAAGTTTAAATCAAAGTTGAGTTTAAGTGATTTATTGAAAAGTGCATGTAATTATTAATTATTAAATAAATTAATTCTTTTTCACTCAATTTTAAGTTGAGTTCTTATTTGAGTTATCAATTGAGATCTCTTTTAGGGTTTGCATGAGCTTTGGAAACCCTAGGTTGAGTAGGCTTTCCTTAGTAGGATTCTTTTGGCCATTATTGGACACAGGTTACATAGGTTTTTCAGGTTTTTTGGCTCTGGTTTGGATGGAGGGAATTGAAGAAAGCTTAGGATTTTCAAGGTTTTGGATGGTTCTTCATGGCTTCTGTCAAATGGTGGATTAAGGTAGGGTTTGAATCGTCAAAATTTCAGTACTCAGATCCCCGTCTTCTATGCATATGAAATATTGAAATGCCCTTTGTGTGTACTTCCTTACCTATTTTATGTTTGTTAAAATCTTAGAATAGGGTTATTGTATGATTTTGTGGTTTTCCTTTCCTCTCAGATCAATGTTCTAGGTATATGGGGTTTCTTTAGGAAATTTTGGTTTCAAATTTGATATAAGGTTTTTAGAACTATGATAAAAATGGTCCAGAATTGTGTTTGAAAATATTAGGAAATTTGGAATTAAATTAGCTAGGGTTTGATTTATAATTTTGTTAAAACCCTTGAAATTAACCTAATTCCATTAAATTATATATTATTATTATTATTATTATGCATATGAGCATACATTTATCAATTTACCTATGAGCGTAATATTTCTATGAGATTAAAACAATGAGGGTTTGATTTAAATTCTTGGTAAAAAGAAAAATTATTAATCTAGTTGAAATTATATCCTCTATATATTTATCTTGTTTTTTTGTTAATTAAAAAAAATACAGGACTCGCTGGAAAATTCACCAGAAATTTAAAATACAGTTAAAAAGAAAAAAATGATTATTATTTTAAAGGAAATCATTTAAAAAAAATACAATATATTTAAAAAAAAAGAAAGATGTTTGTTATTTCTTTTGTGTGGGGGCCACCACTTCCCCCACACCCCCACGGCTTGTGAGGAGACTGTAGGGCCCGCACAACTACGGAACCCATGTGGCTCCCAAGGGGACCGCAGGGGCTCACAAGTCGCACGACCTACGGTACTGTTGTAAGGGAGCCTCCCGTGAGGGAAAGGGAGGGAGGTCGCGGGGGAGCCTAATGGGTTGTGACCCACGGGGACTAC
>MU226169.1:8989717-9003330 GCA_018584345.1 Thuja plicata
CCCCCCCCCCCCCCCCCCCCCCCACTTGGGTTTTTTTTTAAGTTATTTTTAACTATGATTTATTATTATTATCATTTTGAATTTTATTAATTTAAATAAATTTATATTTGATATTTTAATTTACTAATATAATTAATTTGTATTGTTAATTAATGTTCAATTAATTGTATTATATTAAGATTAATAAAATTATTGTGGGTAGGTTGAATGAGGTTATTATATTTTAAGGTTAATAGATAATTAACTTAATTTAAATTATAATTAATTAGGGTTTTATACATTGTCAATTAAATGAAGATTTAATACTAATGTGATATTTGGAAAACAAGAAGATGATACTTTATAAACAACTTAATATTAATATTTAACTCGATGATGTATTTTGCATTAAGACATTATGGTCTAAATTTATTAATAACATAGTAGTCTTGTATAATCAGATTTAATAAGATATTTAATATTCATTCTTTTGTATGTCTATATCGTGATTGGTTTCAATTGATTGTCTGTATGGGTAGAGTAGTGCCTAGGTGGTGATTTTACCTTCTGAACTTAAAATTATTTTATTGTTTTACTCTTGTGCACTTTGGGATTACATTGTGGGAATTTATAACCATTTTCATGTCTCGATTGATTCCTATGTCGTCTTGTGCTTCTATGGTAATGTTATATGTTCTTGAGTCTCGATTATTGCATTTTTAACCGTGAAAAGGGGATGACCACTATTGTTGATTCCTAATTATCTTGGTCACCTTGTTTCTACTATTATGGTGGTTCTATGTTTTGATTGTTGATTCTTGTGGATTACGTTACTCCATGTTTGGAGATAAGTTTTATTTATATTTGTATGATCATCGATCTTGTGACGTATATGAGTATTGGTATTGGTTATTGAGGTGTCCGGTATGGGATGGATAGACTGGATCCTTGTATAGGATGTATATTTCTTTGTTATCCTCCAACATTTGCATTGGTGATTTTTATGACTTAATGATTTACGAGAAGTCTTTTATCATTTTGGCTTTGTCTTATTTTTGGTCCTATGGATGGGAGCATTAGGGTAGGTTATCTAGGAGCGTAAGGGGAAGTGGATTGTATTAGGGGCCAGGGCACTAAGAGGCTAATAAGATAACTCATTGTAAGTGACCTAAAAAGTGACAACTTAATAAATCTATTAGGAGAGAAACATTAATAAGATAATTTTGTGTTCTCACCCATGCCTTGAGTGCTATTATAAGCTAGGATGGGAGTGAGAGAGAGGATGCTTGTTTTAGGTCTTCATGATTAGAATCCTTGTCTGTACAAAAGGATTACTGATCCACATAGAGTCACTTGGGGGCCATGGCCAGTTGGGCTACTAGGGTAAATCAAGGGTGGACTTATGTGATGACACTTCCCTATATGTGTTCTAGGTTCCTACATGAGCTTTGTGGTACACTTTTTTGGTCTCTTGATATTTTACACTTAAACCTTGGAATCTTCTTGCTACCTTTTTATCCAATGTACCTTTGCATTAGTCTTGCTTTTTGGTTGTTTCATGTGTGTGTGGGCCTATTTATATCTCCCTAACATGGTGGGAGTGGACCTTTGGTTCCACGAGGTTAGGTGGTAGTGATTCTTATAACCATTGAGATCCGACGTTCGTGACTTTATGCTAGGATGATCCTTGTTGCATTTGTACCTTCTTGTTCTTCTTTGTTGGAGACTTTCTCTTATCTTTCTTATGTTGTATTCTTGTATCATTATATCATTTGTGACATTCTTGGAACATTGTATTGTACTTTGTATTGAGTTTTATTACATACCATGCGACTTGTGCAGTGGATGTTGGTTCGTTATGTATACCTTATGGTATCAATTGTTTCTAGATTTCATTTATGAGATAATGTTCTTGTATATTCATTTGCATTATATGGAGAGTGTTTATTGTTTAATGCATTTAGAGTACATAATCAACCTTTGGAAGTTCCTTACTAAGTGTAGTTGTCTCATTTGTATATTCAAGATGATGGTAGAAACATAATCTTGGAAGAGATTAAAGTGTCTAAGATCAGACAGAGGTGGAGAATTCAAATCAGGTAAATTTTATGCATTTTGTGAAGAACATGGGATAAAAAGACAGACTTCTGCTCCTCGAACTCCACAATAGAATGGTGTTGTTGTGCGAAGGAATAAGATTATCCTAGACACAACTAGGACTGTGATGATTGAAGGAAAAGTTTCATAGATCTATTGGAGAGGAGAAGTGTGCACCGTAGTATATACTTTGAAATGGGTATAGATTAGATAGGGAACTGGTAAGAATCATTATGAACTATGGTATGGTCATATTACTACAGTGCAATACTTTAGAATGTTTGTAAGTAAATTCTACATTAAGAGAGATAAGGATATTCGAATGTTTGATCCTATAAGTGATGAAAAAATATTTCTTGGATATTTTACACAGAGAAAAGCATATAAATGTTATAATCACAGGCTAAAAAATATTGTTGAAAGTGCAAATTTTAGAGTTGATGAAAATGTACAAAGATTAGAAAGAACTTGTTGCTATGATATAGCTAAAGAAAAAAATCAGATTATGGAAGTGCAAAATCAGAATTAGGATGGACTAGAAGAGAAGAGAGAACACGTGGAAAATGAAGTGGATGTTGATACCGAAGGGTCTGCTATATGACCTACATAAAAAACTCCACAGTATGTAAGTATTAATCATTCTGAAGATGTGATTATTGATGTTAAGAATAGAGGTGTTCAAATTAGAGGAAGAATTTCTAGGGATGAGACATGCTTGCTATCTAAATTAGAGCCTAAATGCATAAAATAAACATGTAATGATGAAAGTTGGATGAAATAAATGGGAGAAGAACATGATCAGATTGAGAATAATAATACTCGGATTCTTGTTCCTAGACTTAGTGACAAAAATGTGATCGATACTAAATGGGTATTAAAAAACTTGTGTGACTGAAGATGGTAAAGTGGTTCAAAACAAAGCAAGATTGGTATGTAAAGGATATTCACAAATGGAAGGTATTGAATTTACTAAGAACTTTTTTCCTGTACCTAGACTTGAAGCTGTTAGATTACTTCTTGCATATGCAACTTACATAAAATTTAAAGTCTATCAAATGGATGTTAAGTCTGCATTCTCAAATGGTGAACTCAAGGAAGATGTTTATATTGAACAACTTAGTGGTTTTACTCTAACCGGGGAAGGAGACATGGTTTGTTAATTGCAGAAAGCATTGTATGGACTAAAGCCAGCTCCTAGAGCCTGGTATGCAAGATTGGATAGGTATTTGATAAAGATTTGTTTTAGCAAGGGTACTGTAGATAGTAACTTATATTTTAGAATAACCGATGATAATATCTTGACTGCTGAAGAATTTGTTGATGATATTATATTTGGTGGCAATGATGAGCTAAGTAGAGGTTTTGTTTATGGAATGCAAAAATAATTTGAGATGTCTATGATAGGAAAGATGAAAATATTTCTTGGATTGCAAATTACACAACTAGATAAAGGAATTTTTATTACACAGTCCAAGTATGTCAAAGAATTATTGAAGAAATTTGGTATGGAAGATTCAAAACCGGTAGAAAATCCTATGATTACTGGTTGCAAGTTAACAAAATATGATGATTCCCCTTGTAAAAATTACACTTTACAAATCAATGATTAGAGGACTGCAATATCTAACTCATTCTAGACCAGACATGTCAATTGTTGTTGGAATTGTTGCAAGACTTCAAGCTAAACTAAAGGAATCTCATATAGTTGTTGTCAAAATAATTTTTAGATACTTGAAGGGTACAATTGACTATGGATCATGGTATGGAAAAGATTACGATTTTACTTTATGTGCATACCCTGATGCTAATTAGGCAAGAAATGTTGATGACAGAAAGAGTACTAGTGGAGGTGCATTCTTTTTGGGTAAGATGCTAGTTTCTTGAGTAAGAAGTAGGATTGTATCTCTCAATCTAGTGTTGAAGTTGAGTATGTTGTTGCTACAATAAACTATAATCAAGTTATTTGGATGAAGTAAATATTAAAGGATATAAGGATAAACATTGATGAACCTATTGTTATCTATTGTGATAACTCTAGTGCTATATATATCTCAAATAATCTTGGGTTACACTCAAGCAAATAGAATATTTCTATTAAGTTTCATATCTTGAGAGATAAAATTAGTGAAAAGGAAGTGAAACTAGAATTTGTATATACTAAATAATATATTGCTGACATCTTTACAAAGCCTTTGTTGAAGGATACATTTGTGTGTCTTAGGGAAAAGCTTGGGGTGATAGCCCCTCCTGATCAGAACTAATGATGCTGAGGATGACATCAGTCCAGAAATCCTATCAAAATATCATTCACGAGATTGATGAGTTTGGGGATTACTCCTTAGGGGGAGCATTCTTATGGTTATTTTGGTTTGGTATTGATATTTTTATATTTTTCCTCTTGAGGCGAGTTTAGTTCTTTTGATGTCTTTGGTCCTTTTCCATTGATGTCAAAGGGGGAGAGATTGAATGTGAAAAACATAAGTTATTATGATTGGAAGATATTGTGGTGATGTTGGATATTCATAGTGATCAATTGGATATATTAATGACTTTGTGCATTGATAATTTTTCACTTTGCATTTTGCTATCAATGTCAAAGGGGGAGATTGTTGAACATGTTAGTGTTTGATTTTTGGCTGTGCTAACATTAATGTTTTGTTATTTATGTCAATGTACTGGTTACTATTTCAAATAGTATGTTCTGTGTGCTTGATGAAGAAGGTTTCAGTTGTTTAGGTGCTATATTGAAGATCTTGAGTTGTGATCGTAAGGTATTATCCCATGGTGTATGTAGTTTGTCTACATAGGTTCACAAATATTGAGATGATATTTCGAGTATGGTTTGATCAAGCTGCTATTTTTTACTATTGTAATGTTCCTGTGTATAGAGGTTGAGCATTTGGATTGGTAAGTCTTTGATTTGATGTTTTAGAGGTTGTGAAGCTGGTGGTTACACAATGCCTTTTCATTGTGTTCACAACTAGTGTTGTTCATAATTCAGAGTATGACAAGCTATCTTTTGTTATGACAAAGTTTGGTATTTTAGTGTTCCTATTGTTCAAAGATGAAGATGAGTTTGGATTTCATTGTTCGAGGTGATCAAATTTGTTGTTTTGATAGCGTGTTGGTGTTTCTTGATTTAGGTCTTAGCCAACTTGGTGGAGTAACGTGTTGATATTCTTGGTGTTGTTTTGGTGATACACTATTGTGTTCATGATTAGATATTTGGGTCCTATATAAGTCTCAGCAGACTTAATTTGTATTGCTTTGGAGATTGAGTTTATTATTTTTCATCTTTTATTGTAATAGGTCTAGCCGACCTAGTGGTTGATTATTCTTTGTAATCGGTATAAATGAGAGATAATTTTTGTAATTGTTGAGGAGAGAGAGAGAGAGAGAGAGAGAGAGAGAGAGAGAGAGAGAGAGAGAGAGAGATGTGGTAGTATGCAATTGTAAGAATAGTTGTCATTTCTTTTAAGGAAGAGTTTGTACTACATTGGAACTGTATTGGCATTGGAGATGCTAATTGTCAGTTCGGTTGTAATGGACTATATGTCCACCCTATTGTAATTGAATATAGATAGGTGAACCCAACTGAGGGCCAAATCTAAGATTGTATTGAGTAGTGAGCTCTGGGAAGTGTGCCCATTGATTAGTTTGTAAGCCTACGGTTTCTTGTTCATCCTTTGTACTCTATTTTTCTCTTTAATTGGGCAGTGCTTTTAACAGAATACACTCATCTTGTGGGTTTTATTCCCACTAGGATTTTCCCTTAATTAGGTTTCCTTGAGAACAAATCTTGGCATGTTATGTGTTGTGAATCTTTCATGTACCCTTTATCTTTTAGATCTAGTTGGACAAAGTGGAATTAAATTTATATGGTATGTGCAACTGATTCACCTCCCCTCTTAGTTGTGCTTGCCTTCTTTTGGGCCTAACATCGAAGCCCACTAAATGAAAAACCCCTAGGATAAGGCCGACCTAAGTTGAGCTAGTCTAGGATAAGGCTGACCCAAGTCAGCTTTGTCTAGACAGACTATTTTAAATCTATCCCGGGACCTACGGTTGTGTGCTAAAAGGGAGATATGAAAGCCTTAATTTTTTGGTAAATCAAGGTAAATACCGAGATGTAAAATACATGTAAAAGGACCTAGGATGGAAATAAATTATGAATGGATTGTAAATGAGAAAATATGCATAGAAATGAGAGCTAACCTCACGTTTGAAGGAGGACCTATATCTAAAATAATTATGCATTTAAGTGCAATATGAGGTCCTATCATAAGGAACACACTAAAGCGGGCTAGAAATGGTCCCAAACTGAGCATAAATTAAGTGCTTACTTTTTAGGATGGTACACCTCCAACGATGGGTTGTTGACCTTCTAGTGAAGGTTTATTTTTCTATTAAATATCCCAATCAACTTATTCATTTGAAATTATATTTTGTATGCTTAGAACTTCAAAGATTAATAAAAAAGACCCCTCTGCTCTTCAAAGTGGATGTAGGAAATATTCATTGAACCACTATAAATCATTGTGTTCACTACTTCTGTGGTTTCATTTATTATCTTGTTTTTCTATTTGCTATTTTTTTTTCAAATCCTCTTCATTAACAATAGATATTATTAATATCAAATGATATTACAAAAGAAGATATTATTCTTTAACAATCAAAAGTCTAGGATTATCGAGTGAAGGATGAAACAATGATATATATGCTATTAGAGACAAAGATTTTGTGATCGGGTTATGCAAAACAACAACCTAAAGAGTCACATAAACATCAAGGATTTCAAATCATACTATAAAGGAAATAGTCTAATGAAAATATCTTCCATAACATGGAAGTAGGAAGTTTACAATAATTTTTGGGTCAAAAATTGAATATGATACAGGCTGATATCAATTATGGGACAACAAATGGCCAAATTAGAGTTGAGGATGATTCGTTAAGAGAGTATATACTATCTAGTTGTTGATAAACAAAGACATAAAATATTGGATCAATAGTCATCCTCAATCAAACATGATATAGACAATCCCTAGAGACTAACAATTCAAAATATTTAAAGAAGTCTAATAAATAAATGCCAATAATTATTGCTAGCAATTCATAAAAAAAAATTGCCAATTTTTTCATGTTGTGATGGTTAATTTGTTATGTTGTTGTTCTTTCCATCAAGGTTCAAATCTCGTTGGGGATGAAATAATGATATATATGTTATTAGAGACAAAGCTTCAATGATTGGGTTTATACAAAACAACAACATTAAGAGCTACATAATCATAAAGGATTGTACATCATAATATGAAGGAAGTAGTCTAATGAATATATTTGTCGTAACATGGAAGTAGGAAGTTGATGGTAATTATTGAGTCAAAAATTTGAATATGATACAAACTGATATCAATTTAAGACCTAGTAAAGGAGTTTTCTGTCAAGAAATAAGATACACACACATCTACATTCATCCAAATCTTCTTTCTCATTTTCAATCAAGCAGTGTGGCAAAGTACAACATCCATCGTATAAACTTTTGTCTTACATGATTTCCCCCTTTTTTTGTGTGTGTTAGGTCAAAGTCATTGTATCAACATATTTTATCAGATCCAAAGAAGCATTTACATTGCCAAGGTATGAAATATTCTATTCTATAGATCTAGCCTCTACTATATGACAATACACTTTCATTTCCTTTATTTAATTTCAAGGTTGATTCTGAATAGGGGTTTAACTGAGGAAGACCCATCTATCCAACCTTCTTCCTTATTTTTATGTGTAGGTATAGGTGCTAGATGCATCAGGACTTAATCATAAAATTACAAGATCTGACGGGAAGACAACAATGGGATTCAGGAAAAACCTCTAGGTACAGAATGCCCTAGGCTATATGTGTTTCAAGGTGTGCGCCCTTGGTCTCTATCAGGCCATGTAGTAGTTGGTGACAAGGGTTTAACAACCTCATGGGGATTTTATAAGTCTAGTGGTTGTATCGGGCATTAATAGTTTGAGCTTTTGGTGCAACGATAACCACCCAATCTAACAATTGGTATTAAAGCCTAGGTCACAGGTTCCAAACCCATGCATGTCCTGAGGGTGGGATTGTTGCAAGGTGTGCACCCTTGGTATCAATCAGGGAATGCAGTGGTTGGTGACAAGGGTTTAAAAACCTCTTGTGGATTCTATAAGTTTGGTGGTTATGTAAGGCATTAACAGTTCAAGCTTTTGGTGCAATGACAACCACCCAATCTAACAATATGTTCCCAAGAACAAAATTCCCAAGGTGTTATCTTCCTTAAAAAATCACTTCAAATTCAGATTGTAGGTTATACAGTCTTATAGATCATGTTTCAATTCATTACAACTTCCTGTCTATTTTTCGTCATTTTGTATTTCTTGAATCTTGTTAATTTTTCTTATTTAGCCTTCTATTTTGCATCATTATATTCTCCTATCCATTTAAATATCATAATCAGAAAAGGATCATTGTACCAATTAGCTATCATGTCCCTTTTGAGCCTATTGGGGCATTTTCCTTCTGATTGTACATTTGGATAAAAATGAACAATCCACATTGCATAACCTTCTTTTCTTATTGTACATTTTGGTGAACCCGACGCATGACATTTCCATTCTAATTTTGGTGTTATAACTTCTCCGTGTGCTTGGATCTAATAAATTGCATCTTTAGGTCTAATTTGGGTAATTTTCTAATGACATATAACTGATTGAATGTTTGATAATGTTAAGTTGAAGATAATACAAGGCATTAAATCAGTTAATGGTTTGTATTGTCATTGATGTCAACTTGATATCATCTGAATGGTCATGTACATAATGCCAAATACTTCAGAGAAACAATGGAACAAAGGTTATGCTTTCAACAATGCATAAAATTCAAGTATTCACCAAGTGACAGACAACACCGACAGAGTGCACACAATCGGTAAAGGCAAAGGAAAAAGGTCACAGTGATACCCGACGAGCAGAAGACAGTGTTGCCCGACGAAGCAAAACCATAGGATGCCCGACGAGCTGAAAATAGAGTTGCCCGATGAGTAAAAATCCAATGATGCCCGACGGATGGAGATCCCAAAGCAAACTGGAGTCACACCAACGAAACTATCAATTGTCACCGACGACTAACTGCAAAGTTGACCGACGGAATAGAGAGTTCAGAAAATGACAAAATATCTAGCTGGCAAGAGCTAAAGATAGACTTAACTAGTTGTTTTCTTTGTTTTATTCGACCAGAGTTAAGTAATTGATTTAAAGAAGATTTGTACAGTTGGCAAGAAGATAACTACAAGATAAATCAGGAGTTATCCTTTAAATCAGATTGGTTGGATTGTTTTTCACGCCAAGAATCAAGAATCAAGAATCAATTAATATCATGTCTATATAAGAGACAAGCTTAATTCATTTTCGTATGAATGGGAAGGGGAGTGAATAGAAAGAGGATGCTAAAGAGAAACTGATGAAGAAGATATTCATACAGTCCTAATCAATCAAGCTAAAGGAGAGCTAAAGAATTTTGGAGACACCGACGAATAGTGAAGCACAACATCACAGAGAAGAAAGTGTGGAGTACAAAGAATTGAATTGATACATTTATCAGAGAGGTAATGTACTTAAATAGATTTGAAAATCTGCAATTCAAAGTTGCATCATAAATAGGTCATAGTGTTTCAGTTTAACCATTGAAGCATCAAGTCTCTTAACCAAGCTGGACTTAACAGTCTTCTATATATTGAGGTGCATCCCAAGGAGTGCCAAAAAGGTTGATTCATGAAAGTAGCATTGGACTTTCCCGATACCTATTGATAGTCTAAGAAGGAGGCTGATTCAAGAATGGTAGCAATAGATGCCCGATACTAAGTGACAACCTCTATGTATAAAATCCTCTAACAAGGTCACACTTAACAGTGTGTTTGTAACCTTTAACAGGGTTGGCTCCTAACAAGACTCACTTCAGAAGAGTGAAAATTTGGGGTACCGGTCCCAGTGGTTTTTCCCTTAACAGGGTTTCCATGTTAAAAATCCATGTGTTATGTGTGTATGGTTTATTACTTTATTATTTTACATTTCACATATGCATTTCTGGATTGATTGGTATACTCTGCTTATTTACTGAGTTTCGGTTAATAGTTTTACTGCTTATCAGTAATCAAGGAGAATAAGGACAGACAAGGAAAACCGATAGACAGTTAATCATTATAAGTATTTCATGGCATGCATCTTGTAGGGACTTAATAATCTGAGTTTTATTTGATTGGTGGTAAATATTTGAAGGATAAAATTTGAGGCCACTAATTCACCCCCCCTCTTAGTTATTACTAACAATTGGTATCAGATATTGTGCTCTTAGAAGGAAGGTTTCAAGACCTAAGTCAGGATCACAAGATGAACAGACGAGATGTGCCCAAGTTTAACAAAGACAACTTTGCTTCATGGCAAAGCGAGATAAGACTCCACTTATTAGGTATTGGTAATGATGTTACTCAATTCCTAGATACAAAATATGTGTTTCCTATAGGAGTATTGATAGTAGATCAATTGAGAGAAAAGCATGAGCATAACTGCATGGTTATAGAGCTTTCTTACTCACTCTCTGATGCTAAATTTTAAGATGTCAAGGATTGCAAAACTGCAAAGAAAATGTGGGACAAACTGAAGCTTGTACATGGAGGTGATACAAATGTTCTAAGAGCCAAGGAAGAAAGCATTAGAGGAAAGTTTGATGATATCAGAATGAAATAAGGAGAAAACATCACACAATACAATACAAGGATAAAAGAAGTAGTCAATGCTATATGAGGTGTTGGATGTACACTTGAAGAGGAGACAGTGGTAAGTAAAATCTTAAGAACCTTATTTCCTGTATATGCTATTAGAATTTTTACCATTCAAGAAATGAGAGCAGTAGCAAACAATACAGTTACTCTTGATAGTTTAAGTGGTAGACTGATTTCATTTGAGATGAATAACTTTGACAATAGTGTCTTACCAAACTTAGAGTCTGCATTTAAATCTTCTATGAAAATAAGAAAATCAAGTCATAGACACTCATCTAGAAGAGACAGTGAAAGTGAAAGTGAAGAAGAAGATCTAGATGAAATAGAAGCACTTATGGCTAGAAGAATGCAGAGAGGCAAAGGTAAATACAAAGGCAAGTTACCACTTGTATGCTTTAATTGTAAAGAGATTGGACACTTTGCTGCAAGATGTCCTAACAAAATAAAAGATGACATAAGTAATGATAGATCTTTTGAGAAGAAATCTGACAGAGATGATAACAAAGATTACAGAGGTTGCTGACAATCAGATAGAAGAGATACCCAAGACTACAAGGATAAAGGCAAAAAGGATAGCTACCTAGCTTCTTGCAAAGATGAAGATACTGACACCGAACCTGATGAAGACATTGAGATGGTATTTGTAGCTGTGAAGGATGATTCAGATGAAGATTAAAGGTATGTAGAAATTGCACTCATATCTAAGGTTAGCAAGAATGACATATGGATTATAGATAGTGTCTGCACTCACCACATGACCGGTGACAAAGAAATTTTTAACACTTTTGAGTATTATAATGGTGATACTTGAGTATGTGCAATCAAAAGAACAATTAGCTGATATCTTCGCCAAGCCACTGCCTAAGGATATGTTTGAATACTTGAGAAAGAGGCTAGGGGTCAAAACCTTGTCTACAATTCAGTAAAAGATTGAAGGATACATTAGCCTACATATTATCAGAATATCATTCATGTTTATGCGAGAAAAGGAATAAACTTCAAAGATACATCTATATACAGACAGGTATATATCAGAACTGAGCACCAGAGCATATTGTTATATTGCTGAGGGATAAGGGAAATTCAAGGAATATATTATGGATAGGAGGAAAATGATTGTTTGACATGAATATCAGATACTTGTAAAATATTTGTTTGGCATTGTTGTCAAAGGGAGAGAGATTATCCATATTATCACATTCTTCTGAAAAAGAGAAAGAGATTATCCATTATCAGATTACTCCAACAGGGAGATATTATAGAGAGATTATATCCTCAGGGAGAGAAAAGTGTATGAAATATTACACAAAGGGAGAGTTGCTGAAAAGAGAAAAAGACATCATAAAAGAGAGAACAAAAAAAAGAGAAATTGACACAAGAAGAAGATTCAACACATCAGAAAGTAAAAAGCTGCAAGAATCAAATCTAAGCTAAAAAAGAGCTTAGCAGTGATCAAACATTTATCGGTTGATAGAACAAAATGATTGGTATTTTGATGAATCTCAATTGTTGTATTTCATATTGTATTAGAAATAGTATAGTGTGATAATATAGTATGTTGCCATCAATGCCAAAGGGAGAGATTGATGACATATAACTGATTGAATGTTTGATAATGTAAAGTTGAAGATAGTGTAAGGCATTAAATCAGTTAATGGTTTGTATTGTCATTGATGTCAAATTGATATGATCTGAACGGTCTTGTACATAATGCCAAATACTTAAGAGAAACAATGGAACAAAGGTTATGCTTTCAACATTGCATAAAAGTCAAGTATTCACCAAGTGATAGACAACACTGATGGAGTGCACACCATCGATAAAGGCAAAGGAGAAAAGTCATAGTGATACCCGACGAGCAGAAGATATTGTTGCCCGACGAAGCAAAACCACATGATGCCCGATGAGCTGAAAATAGAGTTGCCTGATGAGTAAAAATCCAATGATGCCCAATGGATGGAGATCTTGAAGCAAACTGGATTCACACCGATGGAATTGTTAGTTGTCACCGACGACTAATTGTAGAGTTGACCGACAGAACAAAGAGTTCAGAAAATGACAAAATATGTAGTTGGAAAGAGCTAAAGATAGACTTAACTGGTTGTTTTATTTGTTTTATTTGACCAGAGTTAAGTAATTGATTTAAAGAAGATTTGTACAGTTGGCAAGAAGATAACTATGAGATAAATTAGGACTTATGCTTTAAATCAGATTGGCTGGATTTTTTTTCACGCCAAGAATCAAGAATCAAGAATTAATGAATATCATGTCTATATAAAAGACAAGCTTAATTCATTTTCATATGAATGGGAAGGGGAGTGAATAGAAAGAGGATGTTGAAGAGAAACTAATGAAGAAGAACTTCATACAGTCCTCATCAATAAAGCTAAAGAAGAGCTAAAGAATTCTACAGACACCGATGAAAAACGAAGCACAACATCACAGAGTAGAAAGTGTGGAGCACAAAGAATTGAATTGATACATTTATCAGAGAGGTAATGTACTTAAATAGATATGAAAATTTGCAATTCAAAGTTGCATCATAAACAGGTCATAGTGTTTCATTTTAACCATTAAAGCATCAAATCTCTTAACTAAGCAGGACTTAACAATCTTCTATATATTGAGGTACATCCCAAGGAGTGCCAAAAAGGTTGATTCATGAAAGTAGCATTGGACTTGCCCGATACCTATTGATAGTCTAAGAAGGAGGTTGATTCAAGGATGGTAGTAATAGAT
>MU226169.1:9017883-9035303 GCA_018584345.1 Thuja plicata
AGAGCTAACAATTTCATTCATGTTTTAGAGCTTTCTATTGGTTTTCTAATCAAATCTTAGTTTGGAAAGCATTTCTTTTCTAGATTGCAAGCAATTCCTTTCTAGATTAGAAGCATTCAAGTTCATATCTTAATCACATTTTCAATTCCATAGCTTAATTGCATTTCATTTCTAGAATAGTTTTACTTCAATTTCATATCTTAAATCATGTTTCAATTCGTAGAATAGCTGCACTTGCTCATATCTAGATGCATATTTCTCACAATTGATGGCTATTTCTCACACACTCACACTATGAAATCCTCTGTATTAGAGATGTTCAGGTTGTTGGCTCTCGTTCTGAGGGTACACTACAACAATCACACTTAATTAGGAGGTAACAGGTCGTCTCAATCACTTTGTAGAGAAAACAATTCATGTTTGTCTTTGCAAATCCATTGATCAAATAAGGACTATGTTGGGTTTTTTGTTGAATTGAGAGGTCTACATTCGACATAAGACACTGGTTCCTGGGCCTGAGCTTCTAGCTTTATCTTCCATAGTGAAAGTGTTATTCTCTAGCATGCTGCTCTCCTAATAAGCATAAGGCACTGAGACTTTTAGTCCCTCATTGCTATGGTTAAGAATAATAGTTATCATATGCCCATTGTGGCTGATTTTATCTTTCATATCTTTTAGCTTCTCCTCCACCAGGGAAGTAATTATGGTTGTTATATCTTCATTCACATTGTTATTATTTACCTTATTCAAAAGATCCTTTTCTAGCTTATCCAACTTAGTTTTGAAGGGCTCCATAGCTTCTTCCATCTCCTTCAGGTGCTGCTTCATTTCATTCATATCCTTGCTAATCCACTCCTCCATATTTGCGTCATGTTCCTTGTTACTCTTTGGAATTCTGTCATCAATGTCAAACCCAACATTAGGTTAGCCAAAATCCATTCTCTATTTTTTCCTTGTTCTATCCCCAACCCCAAAATATGGCTGCTCGTCCATCTCCTCCTTGTCTTTTCCTTCATTCTCATCTTCTTCTTTTTCCTCCTCTTGGTTTTCTTCTTCATTTTTCCTAGTCTCATCTTCCTCATTGTCAGGAATCCCCTCCTTGTTCACATAGGTTTCCTCCTCATTCACAGAGTCATTCTTCTCGTTCATAGAATCCTCCTCATTGTTCTGAGGTTCTTCCTCCTCTTTCCCAAACTCTTCTTCCATTTTCTCATCCTGTACATTCTCTTCATCATTACCCTGAGGGGCTAGGGTATGGTCTTTAGAATCATCATATTTTTCTAGGTTTTCCTCAATCTTTCTCTTAACCCTCTTCATTGATTCCACCTTTTTAGTTTCCAGCTTGTTCTTCTTCTCCTTCCCTTTAACCCGTTTAGGAATGGGTTCCAGAATGTGATTCCTGGCATAGTCTACAATAAGAAAAATTAACCCTTCATACAACACCGGATTGCTGGCCTTTTTCCTGTGCTCCATAATCTTTTTGTTTAGAGAACTAAGTAGATATAAAGGAAACAAAACTTTCTTGTTATGTCTAAAATGATTAACTAAAAAAAAAATATTGTAGATTTTTTAGTAGCGCCCATCTAGAGTAAAATACTCTATCATAATAGTAAGAATATCAGCCCAATGACTCTTAATCTTCTTAATATCTACATAATCTCCTGACCCTTTGCTTTGGAGAGATTCTTCATCTTCGGTCTTAGGGAAAATCTTAAAAGCTTGAGTTCCCTTACGCTTATTGTCCCTATAGAATTTCATACCTTCTATGGACAACCCCGCAATCTCAGAAATAATGCTCAGCATGAGCGTAAAAGACTTACCCCACAAATTCACCTTACCATTTTCCCAGCCATCCACAAATTTCTTGGTAACCTCTTTATCCCAAACATGCAATTTTTCCATGTACTGAGTAACCCCTCCGCGCTTCAGCCTTCTCCAGACTTTTTTCTTCTGTTTCCATTTTGTACAATCCAGAGGATCCTCCCTTTTCAAACTGCCTCCCATTTTCACAGAGTGAGCTTTCTTAAAAAAGAGCAGGCAAAAACACCAAACTCTTCTGGCTTCTTTGTTTCAAGATGCTATAAAATACCCACAATCTGTGTGAGGTAGCGTTCTTCATAATTTTTGCTTCCCTCGATTGACAACTTTCATTACCCTTACGCTTAAGTGTCATGTTCATCATTAACTCTTGTATTAATTATTCCTTCATTGTGATTAAGCTTATCATACTTGATAAGACTTAACATCTCAATATTGAGATCCACTTCCCCTTTCCATGATTGTGTGACATCATTATGGCCCCCCACATTTGCAAATCCATCATCCAGCTTATTTCCTTCATGATATACATGGGAAATATAAGAATCATGAAACATTAGCAATAATGTTTTGATTTTATCAATTATATGGGCAATAGTCCACGAGGTCTAATTCTTGCCTTTGATACAATTTATTATATTTAGGGAATCTCCCTCCAGCCATAGTTTCGAATATCCCAACTCTTTATCTAGGGTCACAACTTGAAGAGAAGCCTTGGCTTCCGCAACATGGTTAGTCTAAATCCCCAGGGGGTAGTGACAGCTCCTAGACAATTTCCAGCCCAATCTCTCATTAAACCACCAACATCAGCTCTTCCTGGATTCCTTTCGCTGCACCATCAAAGTTACCTTTGACCCACCCAATCGAAGGAGCAATCCAAATGGTATTATTCCTCCTTGTTAAGTCTTTATCTTTTTGCCCCTGATTCTTGCTGCTGAGAATTTCAATGAAGAGCTGAGTATTATTTAGAGGAGAGACTCTAGGGAGAGATCCTCTAAAATTTTCCATTAAGATTATACTAATTTGGTTAGCAACATTCTCATGGGAAGTAATTTTTTCTCTAAAAAATCTATTATTTCTCTCCTTCCAGATTCTCCAGGTAAAGTGGGGAAGAAAGAGATTCCAAAGATCTTTTGTTTCTTTTCCAGAAAAAGGGCATAACCATTGTTTAACTAGATCCTTAATATTTTGAGGTTTCACCCATTCCAAATTGATTTGTTTGAAAATATAATCCCACACCTTTCTAGTGTAAGAACAATGAATCATCAAGTGATTGAAAGTCTCAGCTTCAAAATAACACATGATACATCTATTGGGCATATTAAATCCTCTTTTGCAAAGATTGTCCACAGTGAGAATTTTGTTATGAACAAGCAGCCAGAAAAACATGTTAATTTTAGAAATAAGATTATTGTTCCATACCTGAGAGCTGATGGGATGATCTTCCTAGATATGGAGAAGGGAAGAAGCTGAAGAGAGAAAATTTACCATTTGCCTCAGGGCTCCAAATCAAATAATCTTGCTCGTAATCTCTTAAGAACCGTTGATTAAGTTGTTTATTGATAATTTTGAGATGAACATCAAAAGAGCCTAAGTCTATCAAATCCTCATTGATCCAATAATCAGAGACCATTTCCCCAATTATATCTTTGCAATCAAGAATATCAGACATCCATTCCTAATTCTCATTAAGGGCAGTTTCCTTCATCCATTTGTCATTCTAGAAATTAATCTTCCTACCATTTCCCAACTTCCATCTAACCCATTTTCTAACCAGATTCTTGCCTTTACTAATACTATTCTAGATGAAGGACCCTTGGATGTCCACATGATTCCTTAACATATCCTCTAAAGAGTGAAGATGGTATTTAATCTTGAGAATAGAGTTCTATTCCTTTTCCTCTTCAAAGATTCTCCAACACTGTTTGGCTAGCAAGGCCTTGTTAGTATTTCTTATGCTTCTTATTCTAAGCCCTCCAAAATTCCTTGGTTTGCAAACTACCTCCCAATCCACAAGGCTAAACCTTTTATTCTCTTCAACACCAGACCAAAGGAATCTTTTCTGGATTTTTTTCTATCAAATCAACATACTTCTGAGGAATTTTGAAGAGACTAAGAGCATAGATTGGAAGGTTTTGAAGGGTCAATTTCAGAAGTTGAACTTTTCCTGCTTGACTCAAAGTAGCTCCTTTCCAACCTGCAGTTTGCTGTGAAATCTGTCAAGGATTCCATTCTAGAAAGACTCATCAGGTTTGTGACAAAGGGGAAGGCCCAAGTAGGAGGCAGGGAAAGTCCCCATCTTACAACCAAGAATAGTGGAAATATTCCTTTGTCTGTCTTCAGGAGTATTGCTAGAGAACAAGGAACTTTTTTCCCAATTAATCAATTGACCTGAAGCATTAGTGTAAACATTTAGAGTCTTTTTCATATTCCTTGCTTCTTTCACTAAGGCTTCCCCCATCATGATAGTATCATCAACAAATTGTTCATGCGAGCATTTCTGTAGAGTAGAGGAGGGCTGAAGACCATAAATCTAACTAGTGAGCACCAAAATGTTGATGTATCTCCTAAGGATTTCAGCCATAATAGCAAAAAGGACAGGGAAATAGGGTCCCCTTGCCTCAGGGCTCTTGTGGGGTGGAATAAATTAGACAATCCTCCATTAACAAAAATAGAGGAGGACACAGTGGAAACCATTTGCATTATAATCCTAATCATGTCCTTATCAATGCCAAAAGATCTTAATATATTAGAAAGAAAAGACTAGTCCACTCTGTCATAAGCTTTCGATAGGTTCAATTTCATCAAAACCCTTATTTTTTGGAAGCTTGGAGGGAGTTAATATTGTCATGAAAAACTATGATAGAGTCCAAGATCTGTCTACCTGGAACAAAACCATTTTGTTGGGGAGAGATCAGGCTAGGAAGCAAGCTCAACAATCTAGAGGTGAGAACCATAGAGATGAATTTGTATAAAGAATTGCAGAGACTTATAGGTCTAAAACCATCCACCGTGTTTGCTCCAAGTTTTTAATGAATGAGAGCTATAAAAGTGGAATTTAATTCCCTTAGGATAGATTTCATACCAAAGAACTCCTTAACAGCTGAGAAAATGTTCCTTCCATTAATACTCCAGAAGTGTTGGAAGAAAAATAGCTGGAAGCCATCCGGGCCTTGGGACTTTTCTCCTTCAAAGGAGAAAACAACCTTCTTTATTTCAATATCCAAAGGGATGGCTTTGAGAAAAGCATTAGAATGATTATCCACTTTGCTAGAGATCAAAGCAAGTAAATTTCCTTGGTCTTCCATGTCAAGGTTATGGTCCTTAGATAAGAGGGTAGCAAAATACCCCAACATTTATTCTCTAACTTCCTCTTCTTTAGAAATGTTACCTCTAGTACTGGATAGGGAATGAATCCTGTTTATATCCTTGTGCTTGAGAGTAGTAATGTGGAAAAATCTAGTGTTCTTATCTCCTGATTTCAACCAAAGAGATCTGGATCTCTGCCTCCAGAAAGTTTCCTCCTAGGCAATAATGTTATGGAGGTCCGCAAGAACATGATTCTCTTGGGTTTTCAAACTTTCTGACAGGCCATCTCTTTGAATTTCCTCCTAGATATCTTTCAGGTCCAATTGGATTTTGTTTTTGGATTGAAAAATGTCCCCATAAACATTCTTGTTCCAATTTTTAACATTGGATTTAACATTTTCCAATTTCTTTACCACTTTGAACATTGCAGAACCTTCAATCTTTATATTCCACCATTCTCTAATTTTACTCTCCAGATCAGGATGTTCAAGCTACATCTTCTCAAATCTAAAAGGTGCATTTATTTTTCCAGAAAATGGGATAGCAAAGAAGGAAATAGGAAAATGATCTGACCAATTCTAGATAGGGAGGATAAAGCACAAGAGTACTTAGTATACCAGTTTGGAGTAATGAGCACTCTATCAAGATTAACTTGGATAAGATCAAATCCAACCTATGATTTGACCAAGTGTAATTTATACCTTCCAGTTCAACATCCAGCAAACCTTCATTTATTATAAAATACATCAAGTCAACCCTACTTTCCACTTGAGTCATGTTACCTCCCGATTTATCTTCTTGCTTCAAAGGGGTATTGAAATCCCCCATTATCATACAGTTGTTCTTAGTACAAGTTTCCCTAAAATCATGCAACTTCTTCCAAAGATTCAATCTACTAGATTTTGTATTAGGAGCATAAACATTTATAAGAATCTAGGAAAAATTGTCTTTAATACTCCAGAATTTAACAACTAGGAAGTTTTTCTCTTCTTTTAGAAGCTGGCAATTGAAACAAGTTTGATTCCAGAAGATAGCCAGCCCCCCAGAAGCCCCTTCAAAACTACTTCCAAAACTTCTACCATTTTTTATCAATTTCAAATTCTCTATTTTTTCTTTTTTCATCTTTGTTTCTTGAATCATCAGAATATCCACCTTAGAGTCTCTAACTAAATTCCTAACTACATCTTACTTTTTAGGACCATTGAGTCCTTGAATGTTCCATGAAATAATATTCATTTAAGGGTTGGAGAACAAACCTAATGGATGGTGAGTTGTTTTCCATCCACAATGTTCTATTTTTCTTCTTCTTCCCTCTGTTTTTTCTCAGATTTCCTTCCTTTTTCTTGTCTTCGATTCCCTGTGTCTTCTTTCTGTTGGCCTCTTGTCAGAAATCTTGGTTTTTGACCCCCATTCTTTTTTGTGGACTTCAAGTTGAATTTCCCCAATGAAGCACTCTCAAGTTTCTTCCCTGAGTTATTTTTAGACTCTATGGTTCCTTGAGGGGATCTTGTGCCTTTCTTTACTAATCCTTTCTTTGATTCTCCCACCTTTTTCCAAGAATTTTCCTTTTCCTCTGATTCTATTGCTTTCTTATTGTCCTGATTTTCTAAAGATTTTATCTATTTTAGATTAAATGGAGAATCCATCTTGTTTCCTTTAGTTAGGTCATTCTCCATTTCCAATATTTCCTCTAGAAACTGAGTTATGGCATTTTCTATTCCTATCAGAAAGTCTTCTTCTCCAGAGTCCCTTTCTTTATCTTTTCCTTCTAGATGAATCAAAATTTCTTCATCCCTTAGGTCCTTTAGCATCTCTTCTCCTTTGGGAGTTTCCTCTTCAGATTCTGTAGGGGTATTCGAGCATATGAGCTCATTTGTCCTTCCTTTCGGTGCTTGTTTTTCTGATTCTTTCTCTATACTTATTTGAGTTTCCCCTTTTTGCTTCTCAACTTGGGTCTCATTATTCTCTTCAGATATACCGTGGACCCTTGTTTCCTCTATTTTTTCCACTCCATTTTCTGACCTTTGTTTTGTTCCCGTGCCTTTTTTTTTTTTTTTCCTTTTGAGGTTTTAGTGGGCATTGTTTCGCCCATTGTCCAGATTTATTGCACGAGAAGCATGCAAAAGAAATGGATTCATATTCAACCTCTTGGGTCCAAGACCCTAGCTTTGATTTTAGAGCTATGACTTGTGGAAGATCCACATTGTACTATATATTAACACAAATCCTAGCATAAACTTGTCTAGTCCTTGCCTCTATGATGGGGTCAATGGAGAGAAGTTCCCCAAAGGCACCTACAATGGATATCAATATATCCTCATGCTAATATTCCAGAGGTATCCCAGGGAGTTTTACCCAGACAGGAGTCATAGTAAAGAGACTGTCATTTAAGTCCAAGCTATTCGTCCATTTTTGCAGAGATAAGGAAGATTTACCCATCATCCAAGGACCACCACATAGTACTTTGGATAGATCTTCCGCATTTGAGAATTCAAATGAGAAGAATCATTTTGGCATTGCAGAAATGTCAACTTGGCTCTTGAGCCTCCATTTTTTATCCACAAAGGCTCTAACGAAATCTATATTTAGTCTGGGACCCATAAATTTTCCTACCAAAGTTGAAGCTGTTAGAAACACTGAGAGTGGGGGGGGGGGTGAATAAGTGTTTGTCTATTTATTACTTTTCAACAAATTAAACATAAATCAAACATACATTGAATGAAGCTTAACATAAGAACTCATAACACATAATATGATTACGGGGAAACCTTGATCAGAGGAAAACCCCAGTGGGAATTGGTACCCACAAATATTGTACTAGTTTAATGAGTTTGTTAAAATTCCTTTGCCCTATTAGAAGCAGTCTTTACAATATGAGTACAATGACCTGGTTAAAATTCTGACCCTATTAGGAGTCTTTTACAAAACCCTGTTAAAGGTATATGTCTCACTGCCCAATAGGATGAAGGCTACAACCTTCTGAAAGTTGATATACACTATATCAAAAGTGAACTGCTGTGATGACACTGTTGTCTGATCATTTCTGTGTATGAATGAATGCTCTTACTCTCTTAAAGAGCTATATCATATACTAAATTCATTATACTGCTCTTCTATATCTCCCTCTTACATAATAATTCGACACTTGTAGCATAAATTTACATTACAAACTTATATGTTCATATCCGAATAGGCGCGACCCAAAACAAGACTCTAGTTGGCCCTAAAAAAAAATACACAATGCTTTTGTACAAGTCAGCTCATGCATGTTTACAACAATGCTAATTACATAATTACAAACATATAATCAAAGGCGCTTAGCCATTACATAACAAAATAATTCACGCTAATCAAAACACTAGTCGACTTCCATGCTCTGTCTTCTAGACTGTTGGTCTACTGATTTGTTTGTAACTTCTCCGTACTATCATTCCATACTATGCATGTCTATATGTAGTATGTACACATGTCATAGTACATATATCTGAACGTGCATATGCTGACTCGATCTCTCGCACGTGCGCTGATGTGCTGATCGTTGAATATCTCTGTCTGTCCTGTTTTCCATACTTAGTCATTTTGTCTTTCATGAAAAAAACTTAGTATGAATTTGTTGCCATGATGAAAACACAAAATGAGTCATGCATCCTCAAGAAGTCAACTTGCCAACAATCTCCCCCTTTGTCATTTATGGCAACAAAGGAATGTGGCCAAGTTTCTCAAAATGGCTTAACACAAAAAAATAACTGTATATCATACATATACTGCTCTCCATATATACACATTCTATATTACTCCCCCTTTGACATTAATGACAAAGGTGTACAAAAACTTGTAATTCTTCTACATACTTACTTCATGTAAACTTTAGGGTACATAATCTGAAGAGATTGGATCTCTTTCTGCCAGAATACTTTTATTGCATCAACTGTCTGTAGATGCGCTCATAGGGCATATGTCAGTTTCTCCATCTTCATCAAATCCATGTGAGGACCTTGATCATATGTCACAATGGTGGCATCAATCTGTTTGATGTTCTCATTTAGGATTGCTAGAGAGGGCGCAAGTGCATTTCTCAACTGAGTTTGTCAGACTCTTATCTTGCTGATTTCCAACTTAGCCTTTTCAATCTTGTCTAACTAACCTTGATAGACATTATTGCATATGTTCATGTCTTGCATGGAATTCTCAACTAATTTTCTAATGCTGTCTACCATGATTTCTGCCTCTTCTATCTTTTTAATGTTCTTAGAGGTGAACTTCACTTTGTCCATGCAGTTTTCTATGACTTTCTTTCCCTTAGCTGCCAATTCTTTCAATATGGATTGCCCAATCTTTAAAGAGTTTAAGTCTAAGGTAAATTTCTTTACCAATTCATTCAGTCTCTCCTTTTTGTATTCATCTTCTGCAATTCTAGTAGCTGAGTCTACTAGGCTTGTAAAATGTGATTTAAAGTTTGTTAGAATGCTGTCCACATCTTCAACTAATTGAACTTTGGCTACTTTCTTTTCTGCAAGCACTAAGTCATTCAACATGTTCATTGATTCCAAAAAGTGAGGGTTCCTCATCACTTGTTTCTCTTTTGCTTTTTCCATAGCAAGAACGCTGATCTTGATTAGGTCTCCTTCTCCCCATGCATCCAGACTTGCTAAATTAGGAGTTAACCTTGACAACAATGAAGTAGATGGTTAAATGGATGGTGAGAATATAGTATTCTGACTGGTATCCATGCATTCAATCTTTACTGGTATCTCTTTTATTGGTGTCTCATTATCTTGAGTATCTTTTTCTTCATTCAAGTCAATTGGATCATTGGAGGGAACTTCATCTTGTTGTTCAGATGTATCATCAGTGCACATCTCTTCAGTGCTTACAAATGCTTTATCAGCTTTGTCCATATCCTTGTCAGATGTTGTCATGGATATCTTGATGTTATCAACCACTATAGTATCTTCTGAGTCTTTTTCTGTATCAGAATTTATTGTCATTGTGGGCGCTGAAACTTGTGGACCTGTTATAGGTGCTATCGAATCACTGGCTCTATAACTTGTTTGGGAGGAGTTGGAGTTACCTTTGTAGTAGGAACCATTGATGGATACATGTGTCTATCCATAAATAATTGTGAAAATTCCTTTTCAATTTATTTACCTATCTTCTCATACTCTTTGTTCATAATCTGTAAAGTCCTTGTCTTGGTTCTGAGATGAGGCTTCACCAGATCTAATAGAATAGCCTTCTCATCATGTGAGCATATAGGGAGAAGATTATCCAATGTTTCTTCTCTAATCCTCATGTCTTCCTCTATTGCATGTATTTTCATGATCTCCAGTATGTTCCATAACTTATCTGGTATCATTGTTTTGAGTTCAAGAACAAACTTATTAAACTTGATCATATGAGATATGATCATAGAATGTATCTCAGTCTTATCCATCTCTTGATACTTGTCATAGACTTTAGAAAGTGTATCTAATCTCCCTTCATTTACAATCCCATTCTTCAAAACATTTAGACTAGGTCTAAATCCTACCTTAGGAGGAGCTTGAGTATTCCTTGCTTTGCTCTGAGTGTTCCTTGAGGATGGGTGATTTGTGGGCACTTCCTTCCTTCCTCTAGACTTCTTTCTTGGTATAGAAGGTGGATATGAGTCTAGGTCAATAGTGGTAGAGGGCGCAGAGGTGCTCTCTACTTTCTTATTCTTTTGGATCTCTTTAGTTTTCTCAAGTTCTTTGGCTATCTTGTCTTCTCTAGCTTTGTCAAGATCTTCTTGAGTGACTCCATAAACTTTTAGAATGCTGGATGTGATCTTAGATGCCTTTCTTTTATTATCAGCACTGTATAATACATAATCAACTACATTAGTCTTCTCTTTTTAAGTGCCCCATCTCGGCTCATTAGGATCTTTGGGCGCAGACAATAGAACTTGTGCATATCCTTCTAGCACATGTTCATCCACTTCATAACCAAGAGGATGAATCCATTTGGTTCTAGGTTCAACTGCCTCCATGTAAGTGCAATCTGTTTCTACCATGAAACATATGGTATCCTTATATTTATCAACTATCTTCTCAGATAATCTGAACCTTTTCTGCATCTTGATCCTAAATGTCTTGATGTCCATATCCATGGCGTCCCTCACACTGCTCTCTAAAGTGGCTTTAAGTGAAATTTGAGACATTGTGGGTTTGCTCCTATCTAGGTAAAGGTTTTCAACCTTTCCAACAATATGGAAGTACAAGTAGATGATCAAAGATCCAAACCTGAATGTCTTGCTCCTATCATGCTTGATGATTCAAATGTTGTCAATCAATTAAGCACGAAAGATCTCACATAGGTTTTATTGAGTGTTATCCTTCACCATTCTGATAACTGCAAGGACTGTTGCTGCAGAGACACTATTTAACCTGCTTTCTTTCTGAAACTTATACCCAAGTATCATAGTTAGAAGTTTTATGTCATCTTCCTTGATAGGGCCAACTGTCATCCCGCGCTTGTCACTTCTAGATAGGCAAACTTGTTCAACTTGCTTCTTGACATCCTTGCCAGTAGGAAGAACTGGTCTAGTCTTAGGGAGTCTAGTTAATTCATGGATTAGGTCTATAGTGATGTGAACAAGAACCTCACCAATCCAGTAAAGGTCATCATGTATTCTGCTTAGTAAAATCTTCACCCATTCTGGCTCATCAAACTCATGTGCATTAGAGTATTCGAAGATAGGGTTATCAATCAAGTGTGCAAACTCATCCTTGAATGTGTAGTCTAGTTTCATCACAGATCCCATATGAGTGGCTATGCTAATATCACCTACTATTTCTTTCTTATAGTAAATGTATGCGCGGATATCTTCTACATGAACAACACCTAACAGGGTTTTGGAGAAAGCTCCTTCCACATCATCCAATATGGATTTGAATGGATGCTTCTTGAATATAAATCTCTTCCTCTCTACAATATCAAATACAATTGGAGTCGCCATACTTACTAGGAACTTGATTAAGTAGGGTTTCACAAAATTTCAAAATGGGGCAACTGCTAGGGTTCCGTTTCAACTTCTTATCTATTTGCTTAACTGCCAAATCTATTATGCTTCCGTGATTTGATGCTCAGTGCTCCAATGCTCTCCAAATTCTGTGATCTCGAATGCAAGTGTGAAGAAGATCAAACATTTACATTCTTTTATAAAAGCTACAACATTTAATGTTTGCAACCATACACAAATTACTCAGAGAACTTGCAACTTTGATCCTGATGCATTTGAGACAATGCGCAAATGCATACAACAATATTATGTGCTTATAACCATGAATCCATAGGCACATTCTTGGAGGTGAGTATACCAACCGCGCAAGGGTCCCGAGCTAGAATAGCTCCCCCTAAGACCAAGAAGGTCTATTCAAGCAGAAGTAGAGGGTGCGTCCACTGCGGATGCATCAACTACTTTGTCAACATCATTGTCCTTCTTTACTTCAACCCAAATTTTGCTTGAACAAACTTGACTTCTCCTTCTTCTTCAAATAGTGATTTCTTAGGATCCTCTTGCTTTTGAGTTCTCAATCTACAAAACCTTGAGACATGTCCAGCCTTTCCACATGTGTGACAAATGATAGGAGATCTGATGCTCTTGTTCATCATGCTACATTGCTTTGCTATGTGTCCATTGTAGTTACATATCTGACATGTGGTGTTCTGAAAATTTCTTTGAGGTTGATTTTTCTGATTATTTTGATTCATTCTTCTTTGATTCTACTGTGACTGATTTCTTTGATTTGTTCTGTAATTTATAGCCCTGTAACTAAATTTATTATAGGAGAAACAGTAACCATTGAAAGGTCTTACCTCTTTGAAATCTCTTGCAAAATGACCATGTTTGTTACATGCATAACAAGTTCTGTTAACTTGCTTGATTTCCCCTTTAGGTGGATCTATTTTAATCTCTGCAACATTTTCAACTTTCTTTGCTTCTGAAGATGCTTCATGCGTTTTCTTTCTTTCTTGTAATGAATTGATTTCAATTTGTGCTACACTATATCCAAGACTAGTAGTGTCGCCTTTTTGCTTTTGTGCATTAAGATAAGATTGAAGTGAATCAGAACTTGTGTGGAGTTTATCAATCTTATCCTTTGCTTCTGTTAATTCAGATTCCAACTTATTCTTTATGTTTTCCAATTCTAGGACTTTCATGTTTGCTTTCAAGAGTTCATCATCTAATTGTTTGCTTTCATTGATCTTTTCTTCAATAGCAATTTGACTTTCTGTTAGCTGTTCATCTAGATTTTCAATTTTATCTTTTAGAGACATATTCTCTTCATTGAGCTTTTTGACCATTTTCCCTAAATCACTTGTAGAACAATCTTTAAAATCTTTTCTCAATTTCTTGATAAGCATTTGTGAGCCATCAACTTTCAATCTAAGCTCTTCATTTTCTTTTTCGGATCTATCAAGATCTTCAAGAGTAGCTTCAAGATTATTTTTCAAATGTTTTTCTTCTGCTGAGTCCATGATCTCCTCAAATGGTTAAACTTTATTTTAGAGGACCAGAGCTTTGATACCAATTGTTAGAAACACAGAGAGGGGGAGGGGGGTGAATCAGTGTTTGTCTATTTATTACTTTTCAACAACTTAAACATAAATAAAATATACATTGAATGAAGCTTAAGATAATAACTCATAACACATGATATGATTATGGGGAAACCTTTATCAGAGGAAAACCCCGGTGGGAATTAGTACCCACAAATATTGTACTAGCTTAATGAACCTGTTAAAGTTCCTTTGCCCTGTTAGAAGCAGTCTTTACAATATGAGTACGATGACCTGGTTAAAGGTCTAACCCTATTAGGAGTCTTTTACAAAACTTTTTTAAAGGTATATGGCTCATTTTCCAATAGGATGAAGGCTACAACCTTCTGAAAGTTGATATACACTATATCAAAAGTGAACTGCTGTGATGACACTGTTGTCTGATCAGTTCTGTGTATGCGCGAATGCTCTTACTCTCTTAAAGAGCTATATCATATACTGACTTCATTATAATTCTCTTCTATATCTTCCTCTTACATAATAATTTGACACTTGTAACATAACTTTACATTACAAACTTATATGTTCATATCCGAATAGGCGCGATCCAAAAGAAGACTCTAGTCGGCCCTAAAACAAAATACACAACGCTTCTGAACAATTTGGCTCAAGTGTGTTTACAAAAATGCTAATTACATCATTACAAACATATAATCAAAGGCACTTAGCCATTACATAACAAAATAATTGACGCTAATCAAAACACTAGTAGGCTTCCATGCTCTATCTTCTGGACTGCCGGTCTACTGATCTGTCTGTAACTTCTCCATACTATGCGTGTCTAGATGTAGTATTTACACATGTCATAGAACATATATCTAAATGCACATATGCTGACTCGATCTCTCGCACATGTGCTGATGTGCTGATTGTTGAATATCTCTGTCTGTCCTATTTTCCATACTTAGTCATTTTGTCTTTCATGATAAAAACTTAGTATGACTTTGTTGCCATGATGACAACACAAAATGAGTCATGCATCCTCAGGAAGTCAACTTGCCAACAAAATCCATGATAGAAACAGTATGATCCACAATCGGGTTTGGGATTACAATTCCAAATTCTCCCTTAAGAGGATCAGTCTAAATATTAACCTTAGGAAAAGAGGACTTGCTGGAGTGTTTTACTCCAAAAATACCCAACCACTTCCCTTTGCCTAAATTTGAGGAAAATCCATGTGAATTACCTTTTGTTGACTCACCCCCAGTCTTCAATTTTTTTTATTTTTTTCTTCCTCTGGCCCTATGACAGGACCGTCATCCTTGTTGGATGTTGCCAAGGTTGACCCACCAACATTTTCCTCAGTATGTGACGGTGATCTTGCAGCTGAATCTGTTCCCTCTATTGTCTATCCCACTATCAATCCATCAGCTCCCAACTTTCCTCTCGTGTTCAAATTCAAAAAACCATCTCCCACTCTTTCCCCTCCTCCCTCCCACTCCCACTCCATATTCTGATTGTTGTTGTGTATGTTGATGACACTCTCCATAAGTTAGATAATATGCTATATCACAAAACCAAGAATCAGTTAAACTAACCAGCGGTGCCTGAGAAAATTCATCCTCTGATTCTTCTGATTGCTTCGAGTTCTCTATTATGAAATTACAAAGACCTCTTCCCCTAACCAGATTGGTAGGTCTTATCTCCAGGTCATACTCATGTATTTTAGTTACCCATGCTGAGTGAGTAGACTTTTCACAATGGAGTCAGGAACGTACACTATGGAGTGCAAGTGAAGAATATAAATCTAAATTGTTTGACTGATTTCACCATGACAAAAGATTGTTTTTCTATGGAGGAATATTTAAGCTCATTATTTTTCAGTGGGGTATGTTGGAGATTTGATTCTGCTCAGTTGATTGATTATATGTTTGTCATTGATGACAACATATAATACATAGTAGTGATTCTGTATGTATTTATCAGAATGATAAAATGAAGACTTGTGTGGTTAGATACATGTTTTTGACATGTTTATTATTTTATGTTCATACACGCAACTCCAGATATGATGTTTTAGTCAAGTTGTGTAATTCTGTTATTGGCAGTTACAGTTCTGAAAGAATATCTGTTCAGATCCAACGTATGTAACGTGTTTCTTGAGTTGCGCCTATCTTCAGGATATGTGTGTGTATATTCATGATTAGTTATGAGTTGATGATAGTTATCTAAATGTGCCAAACATGTTTCAATAATATTGCAAAGTTAGAGATAAATTGGTGAGGCTGACTTAGTGAAGCGTCGTGTCTATTTAGTTTGTGTTGCGCAGACTTAATATTATTTGTGTGCTTAGTAGAGCCGACAAGGATGTTATAAAGAGTTGTCTTACAGGTCCCATGATCTTATACTTTGAGTAAGATACTTATAGCAAGTCATTTGTGATATGCTAAGTGTGAATGATACGAAAAGAGACAGAAGATGTTTAGAGAAGAATATCAGATGTGGTTCATTCATCAAGAGTCTATGTGAAGAAGAAGTGAAAGATTGTAATACACTAGAACTGATCAAGACAACAAGTTTACTCTATAGTTCATCATCAGATATAGTGCATATCTATTATACAGAAGGTTTTAGCCTTCACCATTAAGCAGTGAGCTTTTGGGTAGTGAGTCCACCACCCCTAACAGGGTTATTTGTAAAAGACTCCTAACAAGGTCTGACCCTTAACCAGGTCACTATACTTATTGCATTGTAAATTACAAATCCTAACATGGTTGAAATATCTTCTAACAAGGATTACTATAAACAAGTATATTTCATTGTGGGTGCTAATTCCCACTGGGGTTTTTACCATTTGGTTTCCCCGTAATCAAATTGTGTGTTGTGTACTGCGTTATCTGAATGTGTATTTATTTTATTGTATTCTGGAGTTAAAGAAGTTTAAAGAAGTAAAGTTACTGATAACCGATTCACCCCCCCTCTCAGTTATCCTTTGGGACTATTCTAACAATTGGTATCAGAGCCAAGTGCCTTGGATAAGAAGCCTAACAGCTTAAGGTAGATCAGATGTCTTACTTCAGAAAGGAGAGCCCTAAGTTTGATGGAGAAAATTATCTAGATTGGAAAAAAAATGATAACACATCTACAATGTGTTGGCTTTGAGATCTTTGAATTTGCTACACAAGAAGTTGTAATTCCATCTCTGAAAGACCTTGCAAAAGATGATGCTACTAACAGACAAAAGGAAACATTTACCAATAATGCAATTTCTAAAGAAGCCCTAATCAACGCCTTATCTGACAGTGAATTTTCTGAGATCAAGAAAATTGACAAAGTATACACCATATGGAATTATTTAGAAGATATGTTTGAAGGAGATATTCAAGCAAAGAATGCATGCAGGAAGACATGGAAAAATAAATACAATAGTCTTGATATGTTACCTGAAGAGAACATTAGAGCCTACAATCAAAGGATAAATGAAGCAGTCTCTGGAATCAGAAACAATGGTGGAGAAATATCAGAAGAAGATATAATGGACAAGTTGCTAACTACTTTAACATCAAACTATGAAAACAAGATAAGCATTCTAGAGGAAACCATGCAATTATCACAATACTTCAAGAGAGAGACTTTGATAAGCAATATCTCTGCATTTGAGATATCAAGATTGAAGACTGAACCTAAAAGTGAAACAACTTTCAAAGCCTCAGTCCATGGTAAGAAATCCTTACACATATCTAGTCATAATGAGAAAGAAGAAGTTGATGAAG
>MU226169.1:9042747-9086912 GCA_018584345.1 Thuja plicata
AATTTAATTGTTTTATTTCTCTTTAAAGCACAATTAATTCAAAGTTTCCATTTCTGAATAGAAATAAGATTTTTGAGAGAATATCCAATTAATTAAATAAATATGACCTCATAATTGCTTTTTCTCAGTTCTCTGAATAATTAAATTCAATTATTGAAATGAGGATATTTATCTAATAATTAAATATTATTTAATTCCTTTTCATGTGTCTCAGCTAAAGAGGGTGAATTTAATTTAATTAAAGTTCTAGGACTTTATTAATTAAATTAATTTGATCATAGGGTTTGTTTAGCCAAATATATATTTAGGAATTAAATATGATGTATGATTAATACAGATTTAGGATTTTATGCATTTGACACTCAGGTCAAGTAGAGTCAGTGAAAACTCAGAATTGCCTAGTACAATAGGACTTTGATGATTCAGAAGAACGACAAATGCAACAAAATTGGTTAGGGTTGCAAGATGCCAATTTTGGGGTGTTACAACCGAGACTCCATTAGCTCATCATATTTGCTGAGGACCTAGTCCTTTGGGGTGCATGTTTTGGTAGTAAAGGGATCAACTTATGAAACCCTTGTAATGAATCCCTTGTACAAATTTAGTGAATACTTAATCACCGTGACTTTGTCTTTAAGGTTTGTGACCAGTTTCTTTCTCACCTCAATCCTGAGGCCAAGTCTGGAGTACTGGACCTGGTGGAAATCAAATGATTCCTCTCCCAAAATTCCTGCCTTAGTAACAACCTCTTATCCAGAGTTCATTATCTTTGCTAATCCTGTTCTCCACCCTTCATATTTTTCTATGTTTTTCTCCCATAGGTTGGCGGCAGCGTGTGCCTCACTCAAAATATGGTGGACCGAGTAAAGATCTAGGAGGGACACCTGTAAGAATTGCCTTATGGCCTCTATCTGCTCAGCTATCCATCTGTCTATAGCCTGGGCCTTCTTTTTTGTGGCCCTTAGAGCATCCACATCACCCTGTGCAAGTGGTAATCCAGAGGTAGAAGCTTCTGGGTGGATCTCGGCCTAGGGATGTGTGAGTTCTTCTAGGAGTGCAAGGAGATTTGCATTGGTTTCTCTTTCCTCCTTCAACTTCTAGGTCTATTTATTGTACCGGGCCTCCACTACTTTGGCGACCTCCTTCAACAAGTCTAGTTATCCCTGCTTATCTCTCCTTCCCAGTGTTACCTCTGTGATAGCATAATCTTCAGGCCTTATTGCCACCGTGTCTACATCTGGGGGAGGTGTTGTGATTGTTGCAACTGTGTTCCCTGCTAGACCAGTTTGGAGGGTATCGACTGTCCGGGCCTTCTTAGGCTTTTTGGCCTTTGCATTTCGGGCCATCATCTTGGCTAGGGAGGGTGGAACACCTATTTCTACCACTGGGGCCTTCCTCTTCCTAGATTCCACTAGCCATTGGGGTGGCTGGGGTGGCTTTGCTGTTAAGACCTGGGTATTGGGACTCCCTTCGGAATCTGTCGGTGCGCTCCTAGTATTTGTATTGTCATTAGGCTCTTTTTAATTTCCTTGCTCCTATTCTTGCTCCTTCTCTCTAGAGGCCTCAGTATTTTCCACCATGTTGGCATCCTCTTTTGTGATGTTCAAGGTCTCTTTTCCACTGGTACCTACATCATCTATATTTTTGGGGATTTCCTTATCCTTCTCAGCATCGAGCGAGTCAACATTTGTATCCTTGGGGATTCTGCCTTCACCTTATTTCTATTTTTCTTTCTCAAAATTATTCATTGGGATATCTTCCTCTATTGGAATGTCTTCTAGAGGCAGTGGAGGCATCAAGCCTAGATTCAATGTTTTGGCAGTTGTGATCACCTCCCCAAATGTACTCTAGGGAGTTTGGTCACCTGGAGTAACCAAAGGCATTTGGAACATGATGGTTGGGGGTATGGTTGTTCCTGTAGGTCTGGTTTCCATAGTCATTTATTGTTCATATGTTGTTTGCCTTGGTTCATCCTCGGTCTCTTGGACCGGTGTTTTCTCTCACTCATTTTGATCCTTTTGCATTTCTTCCTGGTATTCTTTCTCTGTGGCAACTTCTTGCTCTGGGAATCCATTTTCAGTGGGAATCTCTTCTTTCTCTTGAGCGGTGATCGCTTCTACCGCGTGATCTATATCCTCATGTAGGTCCATGAGCTCATCCATCCTGAAGATATCATCAAAATCATCATGCAGGGGAGAGGTATCTTAGATATTCTCAAGTTCGGGGGAATCCAAACTGACATCTACTGAGGGAACATCGGGCATACCGGGGCCCACATCTATGCTCAGGGTGGGGTTCACCTTTTTCTTCTTATTTCTTTGTAGTGGGGCCCTGACATCCAAAATACTTGTAGACTCTGCCTCAGCGAATGTCTGCCTACTCATAAGGGTGGCCAACGACAGGGATCCCGCCAGGCGAGAAGATGCCTATGGAGTTGTGACGAGACCGGAGGAAAGTTGTGCGCTTATCTTATGGCTTGTCAGCCTAGATTCCTCCATCTATTCTTTTGTTTGAGCCATCAGTGGGCCTTGGGGAGGCACTAGGGTCGGGACACTTTCCTTTTTCTTCCCCGTGCTTTTGCTGGGTCCTGCGACTTCGGAGGTCGAAGCAGACTTTCAAACAATCAGAGCTTTTTGGGTGCTCCTCAGACACACCCGCTCAAAATACTTGTTGCTAACTTCGAGGATGGGATGAATTAAATCCTTAATTGTCAAGTCCTTCGGGGTATCCCAATCCACCAGAGTGAGATCTAACTTATCGATCCCTTGTTCTTTATATTTCGGGGCCTCTAGAGTCCCATCATCTGAGAAACCCTTCAGGAAAACACAAAGTTCAAGGGATTTCATCAAGCCTTTTGACATCCGTGAATGCCGACAAGCCCAGAGATCAAAACTATCTTGGAAATCTACCCAGAAGTCCTCAATATCACTTATGTGGGGGTCAAATGCCCAGGGCAACACCGTCGCTATCTTGGCTAGCGGATCAAAATTCTTCCTGGTATGGTGGAATTCCACCAATCCCAGACTCTTTAGTTCACTGTTTACCTCTTTTTCTATGGCAAGATTACAATACTAGTCCCCACAAGAGATCAGGAATGGGACATTGGTAACGTTCTTCAATTTGAAGAGGGTGTGCAGCTCTAAAATCTATCTGTAGTATTCTAAAAGAATGATTCTATCCCCACAATATCGAGGAAGAAGGTAGGGTTTCCCGGAGAAGCTGGTCACCTGAATGTATGTATGCTGCTAAAATTGAATGAAATAATGGCCATAACTACTCACCAGGTTCATCGCCTCTTGCAACAACCGGTATCTAGAATCCTGAGTAAGTGTCAAAATATTTTAGTAAATGAAGGCATCATTTACCCTGCAAAAATATGGGAAGCTTCATTCCCACTGGACTTGGGGATAATGATCCCATGGCGTCAATTGGCTTGACCCATTCCCTAGAATTCCCACTGACTGCAAACCTTGAAAATCGGGTCTTTGTTGGGCCAGTGCCCATAGCATGTAAGATGTCATGTGGAACTTTGAGGTTTGGAGGATGCCTTTTAGCTGTGTGTCCACATGGTTGGCGATGATGACTGCCCAATTGAAAGTATGACTGCGAGTAGTGATGCAGTAGAGGAAGTAATACATCCATGCTGAGAAATCCCAGGCATGGGGCTCTCCAAAGAGCCTGCATAAAAATATGATGCCCACCTGAATAAGCTCTTTAAAATCCCCGCGGGGAATCTCCAACTTCATCTTTTTATAGTCCCTTCTCGGGGACTTTAGCCAGTGGGAATTGAGATGTTTCCGGGGAAGGGAAGCATATTTGAACTCCTTTAATGATGTGGACTAGGAAAGGACCATGGATCCCTTGAATTGTGGAATCCCCAACCCTTAAACAAAAGTAGCTATTTCCAGGTTGACGATAGTCGCTGGATAATGTAGCGGCCGGGGATCGGGAAGAAAAAAAACCTGACTGGAGGTGTTGTAGAGCATCACCAGTTGTAGTATCATCTCTGGTTCTTGCACCGAGTAGGGAAAACTAGTAGCTTTAATAATCCTGGAGGCGGCCAAGTGTTTTTCCATAATATCTCTGGCGGTCCTCTATTGGTAAATGGCTTGGACCAAGCCCTGCATTTCAGCCCATAGTCCAGGCTCTATGTCTGTAATATCTTGCAACTTAGAATCCACCTTGGACCCTACGAAAGCACCCTCCTTCAGGTACTTGGAAGTTAGCGGCAGCTTGGCCAGCATCTTTTCAGCCTTAGTTTTTGTAGCTGCCCGGGTGGAGGTAGTTTGCAGCTCCAGGCTATCAGGTTGAGTAATCACTTCTGACATCTTGATCAATCAATTTGCAACCTGCAAGACCAGAGAACCATCAATACATGATATTATAAAAACAAGGACTCTGGGGAATTCACCACCACTTCGCACCTGCCCAAAAATGTGTTAGCATGCATAAAAAATCCTAGAAGATTAAAGTTATCATGGGTCAGATTCTGATCAACACCCAGGGATTTCAGGGCATTAGTTTAGGTGAAAAAAATGGGGTGAATAACCAGGGGCTCCTTAGTACCTAGATTCTGGAAGAGCTAGCTGTTGTCGACGTGATCGGTGGAGCTATACTCGGCTGACATGGGTCGTCATGTGGCCATGTGACAGGCGGTGTAATGACATTAATGGAAAAAAGTGGGTTGACACGGGGGAAGTTAATGCCAGATGGGATGGGATTTGAATGCCCACTCATAGGAAATTAATCCTACCATTAAGATGACATGACATAGGAGAGAGAAAGCCGCCATGGCTCGAACTAGCGAGATGCCAAGTTTGAGCCATGGAAGAGTCTCTCTCTGACAAGCTTGACAACATGGGTCTGGTCGCAAAGGAGCACAACAAGCTCATCACAAACATATGAATATACATAGGGTATACACAAAATACAAATTTACAAAGAGCCAAAACATGGCGAGGGCCGAAACAAACTCGTAGGTTGACCCAAAAATGAATGTATATACACACTATATAGAAGCATTTATAACATTCTATAAGAATGTACAAAATATACACTAAACTAAAATTGCACAGAGGGCGAACAAACCTTTGGCAGAGCCAAACCACCAATGGGAGGTGACAGAAAAGCTAGCACAAAGACACGGTGAAACGAAAACAGAATGAAAAAAGTGAAACAAATGGAAACAAGACAGACAAGCCAGAAACAAAACCCAAACCAGAGAGGGGTGAGATGAAGGCCTACCTAGAAACATGAGGAATCTAGGAAAGACAAGCACGGGAGGCACTCCGCAACAAGTTCACCTTCAAGCAACCACGAGCAAGCACTGCAAATCACTGTTAAATCAACTACTAATCACAGGGAGAAAAATGGTGTTTAGATCACCTTAATCATCTTAAAATCACTCTAAGTGCTCTAAGTTTTTAATCGTGGTAAATTTGAAAATGATAGGTAACTTCTATTTATACCCCTAAGGTAAAAATGAATTACTTTCTTCCCACAAACTCTGGAACAAGCAAACCTCTAGACTCCGGGCCCAAGGATTCCATGCAACTCATCTTCCAACAAAAGAAGACATGATGGTAGAGAATCCCGAAGTCTGGGATCCGGACGACTCAGGAACAAATAAACTCTGGAACCGGGTCCTAGAGACATAAGGAGACAAAAACAAAAGACAAACAACCCCCATGGAAGCAATGCCCGGGGGGAAACAAAGGAAACAAAAGAAACCAAGGAAAAAGCAAAAGCAAAAAAGGGGGACCCAACATTTTTCCTACAAAATGTAGGGACGGGTATGCAAGGCATAAAAAATGGTGACTATATGGGATGGATGCCTTAGTACATTAGAGAACTTCAGAATCTCTGGTTAGCAAAACCAGAATTAACCTTTACCTAGAGTATCTTGTTTGCAAGGTGCGCGGTGTCTGAGAAAATCCAACCCATCAATGATTCAATCCTTTTTTCTTTCGTCAGTTGTGAAGTGTGTTCTTTGAAAGAAAACCAAGCCGATGAAATCTGAGATAAGTAGAGAGGAGGCACTGAGTAAATCAAACCAAAGTCATCCTATCTTGCATGTTTCCCCTGGATGCCGAGACTTTTCCATTCTTTAGTTCTTTTCTTTTCTAGATGGGAAGGCAGTACTCCTTTCACTGTCAACCTTAAGCTTAGATAATTTCAATGGTGGTACTTCTTTCACCTTACCATTCATCTCTTAAATTTTCTGAATAGTTTGGAAAGTTCTAGACCTGCGATATTTTAATGATTTTAAGACTTGGTCAACAACCAGTGCAACTGATCTTCCCTCAAGGTGTCTGATTACTTATTTCTTAGATTTTGATTTAACTAATTTCTAGAAATTCAAGATGTGAATCTGATGATGATTACCCATAACCCTTTTACCATACTTACAAAATAACTCTGAGGCACAAACAAATTCCACTATGCTAACAATAGATTCCAAATTCACCAAAATGCATAAGATATTGTTCCAAAGACTAGATGTTATGCGGAGCATACCTTGCTAGTCTATCGACGGTGGTAGGGGATTCATGGAAGCTATTAAGAATATCCAAAATGATGCTCTGAGCTCATGACTCTGTGAAGATAGTTGATGAAATCAGAGGAGCCAGGGATATTGAAGAGAAGGTCAAAATCATTCATGACCGGTGGGGTAGCATCAAAGACATTGATCGAGATATCATCAGTCAAATTTTGGAGGCATTTGAGAACAACAAGGAGAAATAAGGCTCTCCAGATTCTGGAGATTTTCACCAGTAGGATACATTGTGAACATTCTTTATTCTTTGAGTGCAAGCTCCTGGATCCCGGAGTCTCGAATCCAACAATTTTTGTATGCTTTCGATGACCTGTGTCCCTGTTCCTTGGAGCCGACCGGTCATTATCAGGTAGTTAATAAGGGTTTTAGGAAGTAGGAGACCCTAGAAAGGCATGTCTCATTAGGGGATGGTTCTAACAGATGGTCTTCCCAAGGCGCCATTCCAACATTAAACACCTAGCGCATCGAAGACAGTGAGCCACTTTTACATTGATGAGGCATGTAGCCTCGATCCCCGGGGGATCAAATTTGTCCTCTTCTTCCTCTGGCTCTCTTGTCAAGGCCAATTCTTCCATACCTTTTTCTTGTCTTATTATTCTAACATGTCAGACCTTTTTTCATCTCGAGGTTGTTGTAGCGTGGTGCAGGTAGTACCGGCCATCGGAAATGATATTTTATTATTGAGTGTAAAGTTAGCTTAGGGTTAACTTTAGGGAAAATATGTGTATAAATAAGAAGTCCAACCTCATTTGAAGGGTCAGTGAAATTGATGATTTTATAGTCCATAGCTATAGCATTTTTAACATTTCATTCCTTTTAGTTGTAGAGCTCAATGCTCCTTAGTTCTTAGAAGTTCTCAGTAGATAAATGCTCTCTTGGAGCCATTATTGTACGCACCAGTGCTTGCTGGAAACCTGTTAATGAAGAAAGAGGAGTTCTAGAAATGATGTTGTTAGCATTCTGACCTCTGGATTAACATTCTTTTGTGCTGTATGTTTTTAATGTCCCTTTCTCTAATGTTTTAAGTGGATTAATGACCTTCTTTTCCCCTTGCTATTGGATATATAGAAACTGATGGTTCTGTGTGTATTCAGTATTTAGTGTAGCATGTTAGAGCATGGTTTGATGTTTTAAATGTATTTGCATAACTATAGATAGAATGAGTACTTCTAACCCTGACCTATATTTTGAAGTTTCTTTGGTAAACTGACACTTCCTTGTAGGAAACCTCGACCTAACAAAATCCCCGGAGAAGATGAGCCAAGATAACCAGCTATCCCCTCGAACAAAATAATCACACTCCCAACTTAGCTCTCGCACCATCGAGACCTGACTCTCACGTGAATGAAGGCCCAGAGAATTTATTCTTTGAACAACCTTTATAGGTGAAGTTGGTTGGTAACCTGGTACCCGGTGACAACTTACATTTGTTGGCGGACCCGGTCACAAAGTCCCATCAACAGAACTGACTGAAGTTCTCTAAGGTGATGCTTTCTTCTCCTAGAATAAACCATTAAGTCATATAGATAAATCATTATTATCCTATTTTTCATGTCAAAAAAGGAAGAGTCCATAGCCCTTTGGAAGGTATCCCCTGCGTTTACCGAATGGCATTCTGTTATATGAAAACGTTCCCCAAGGTGTAATGAAAGCAACTTTGTGTTTATCATTGTCTGCCACACTAACCTAATTGTAGCCTACAAATACATCAAGAAGGGACATTATCTAAGATATGGCTATGGTTTGTAGGACATGATCCATCTTTGGAAAGACATAATTATCCTTCAAGCTGGCTTGATTCAAATTACGAAAAATTAACGGAAATTGTTTTTTTTTCCATTTTTCTTCCTCACTGGAACAATATTTGCAATCCATGTTGAGTGATGAATGGGGTATTTGATTCTTGCCTTTAACATTTTGTCCACTTCATGTAGAATATCCTTTGATACTTTGGGGTTATAACTTCAGATCTTTTGGTGGAATGGTTTAGATTCTAGTTTGAGGGGTATATGGTGACTAAACTCTCCTTTTCTGAAATATTTTAAATCATCATAGTTCCAAGTGAATACATCCATATAGGAAGTTAACAAAAGTTGCAGGTTTTTCTTTTCTTGAGTGGACAAATTTTTTCCTATAGATATCCACTTGGGTTCTGCTATACTTCCAATATTAATTTTATCATATTCTTTCAATACCTCAGAATGCAGACCTCTTCTTAGGATGTGACTATCATCTTTCCTGGAAAAAAATATTTCAAGAGAGATCAACCCTTTAGGGACTTTATTTCCTTTTAATTGAGCTACTTATTCCAATGGTAGTGATCTAGAACCAAACTCTTCACATTCTTCATTCACCCCTTTAAAATAAGTTGATGCAAAGACTTCTACACATGTCATGCAGTCATTTATACGAGCATCATATTCAAATACTTGAAAATGTTCAATGTTGTTATGAACGTCAGGTCTATATATCATTTCTATTCTATATGTATCCATTTTAAAATTTGGACGAGGAAGCAACAAGGATGCTAACACTTCTAGGGAGTCATCTCATGAATTCAAGCTTCTTGGAACGACTTCTATAGAGAAAGCCTCAAAAGCTTTAATCTCATTCCAGAGTAAATTTCTATAATGTTTTAGGCATTCATTCTTAACTGTGAACTGACCTTTCACCTATTTGAATATTATCTCAACATCACCTCTCACCATAAGTATTTTAATTCCACGTGCCTTTGCTTCTTGTAATCCTAATAACAGAGCTTCATACTCAGCAGTGTTATTAGTGTTCTTAATATCCATCTTGAAGGAAAAGGGAAAATATTCACCATCCAGACCCTTAAGCACCACACCAACACCAGACCCATCATTAGAACAACTGCCATAAAAATCCATAGACCAAACCTGCGTGATCTCATCATAGGTAGTAGGAGCTGGAGAAACCTCATCTGAGAAGATTAGATAATTGTCGAATTCACACTCCTGAAAAAGAATCTAAGCCTTTGGATCATCAGACAGGAAGATTGTATACTTATTTTTTGCTTCAGGATCCAGTTTGACTTTCTTCTTCCCTACAGGGATGACTGCCTCTGACCAATCCATTTTTTATTTCTCCACCCATATCCCTACCAAAAGTTCTGCTTAAAATTATTCCATAACTTGCAGGTATACCTGCAACTAGAATTGTCAGTTTTAACCTTTTATCTCGGTAAGATGCTAGAACAACTTGAACATCCTTTATCTAGCCTATTAAGGCTACTTTCTTACCATCCATCGAATAACATCTCCCAAAGGTTTTAGTCAAGGTCAAGCCTAAGACCAAAGGGCCTAATAGTTTTGATACAAGGGCGACTTAGAAAACCAAATAAAAGGGCAAGTACCAAACTTGGACTAACAAATATATTTTTCCACTAAGTTTGTATAATGTGAAATCCTTTATTCTTCTCCTTTCATGGGACCTATGGCTCTCTCTTTGTGAGTTTTCATGGTTAATAGTATATTCTTTGTTGCATGAGATTCTTTGTTTCACACAAGGACTTTTTCATCTTTGTTAACAAGATTTTTCATGCCACATAGAGTATGTCTATTTGAAAGAAAGAAATTTTGGATGATATGGTGTATTGAGGAAAAGATAAGATTCCCTTCCTAGCCCAAAATTTCACAAAGGAAAAATCCACTTTGATCAACCATAAGAAAATGGTTAATGCAAAAATACATCAATCGATCAGAAATAAGAAGGAAGAAGAAAGCCTTACAATCCCAAATAATGGATGAAGAGTATATAATGGAATTGATTGAGACCTTAATTGAAATGAATTGAAGACAGGTACTAACCTCAAAATATAACAGATCTGGAAAATCCTATTTTCTGATGTCTGTGTTGAGTTTCAGGAAATTCTACAACCAGATCTGGAACAGAAATGTAGAGAGGGACAAAACCCAGAAATATTTTCCTTTTCTGAGTCAGGTCAACCTTGACCTCTTTGTAGGGGTGCAATTGTACCCCAAAATGTAAACCTTGACCTGCACTGCTCTGTTGGAAATTCTGTTCGCGGATCCTAGAAGTTGGCCGAAAAGGTTATCCAAATTTGTTATTAGATTCGCTGTCCTGTACCTATACCTGTAAGAAAAATGGTTTTCTTTTTTTTTTTTTTGGGGGGGGGGAGGGGTTTGCCTTGGTCAAACCCCAGTTTTGGAATTAACCTTAAATTATAATTTAAATTGAATAAATAAAAAAAGAAAATAAACAAATTCACCTTGCTTGTACATAAACCCTTGTGGCAGATTTGAATCCTTGGATCCACAAGTATGTACGATGTAGGATGTCTCAAATCAATTTCTTATATATCTTCAACACCAATCTTGAATGGATCTTGGAATAGGAAGAGGCTTGCATGGATGTGGATGGAGAAATCTTCAACAAGAGGGCTCCATAGAGCTTGAATCCTTCAATGGCTACCAATGGATCTCCTTGATGAATTGAATGCTTGAATGTATTTGAATGTTTGAATGCTTGAGAGTAGATGCTTGCTTCAATAGATCATGCATAGAGTTTGGATAGATGAAATTGCTTCTTGCGTCTTGTCTTTCACACTTAGAGAAAATGAGAGAAGGCTCCCTTATATACAAATCTAGGGCACAATCTTCTAGAGAGGCCTACATAGGAGAATTAAATTCCAATTAGACCTATACCCTTAGAAGTGGACCTATATTAAATATAATTTCAAGATTCATTGCCTCAAAGACCAAAATAGCCAACCTAGAAGTGGGAATTAAATCTTTTTGAAGCCCGACACCCGAAAACATAAATATTGGACCCTGGGTTAGGGTCGAGGAACTCAGATTTGCAGTTCAAGGTGCCAGAAATAGGCTGAAGAGAAGTGGAAAAGGGGGAAAAATAGGGGTAAAATCCAGATCCAAATCATAGACCCATTCAAGGTGCTTGACATGACCCCAAACCACTTACTCGGAGGGCTAAACCAGTCCAAAATGGAAGTGCTTCCATTTTACGACTATACATTTAGCCCCCACTTTAGCAAGAGTATGGACTTTATGAAAACTCTTGGTAAAAAAGATCATAAAGAAAAGATAATCTTATTGAAATCGAAAGGGACAAAGGAATCCTCAAGCCCCCAGGGATTTAATTCTTTATCAACCCTAAGATCATGATAAGAGAGACATCACCAGTCAAAGAGAAAGAGAGAGAGGGTGTGATTACCCCACTCAATGAGAACCTATGTCCCATTGTGAATAACACAAGGAAAAAGTTCAACTGGAAAGATGGATTTGAACCGCCTGGTGAATGTGGCTACTCACTAGTCAACCCATCAAGATTTTACTCTTAAGAATATTCTATTCCAAAAGAGAAAAGTCAAAACATAGAGAGATCCAGTCTTAAGGACACCTTCCGTCCTTAAGGGATCAAAACATTGTAAATTGAAATTGGAGGGATCAAGAGATCCTATAAGGTAAAAATACATGCTTTAAGGATTAGTCTCTAATCCATAAAAGGGATTAAAGTGTTTAAGTTTTGAAAATGTTTTGAAAGTGCATGTGTGCAAAAAAGGTGAGTAGAGCGGATGCCCCCACGTTAAAGTCATTACTAACACTTTAACATGAGCAATGGATTTAACGGAAACATAAAAAACTCCATTGATTAAATTTCCACTATGAGATGCTCCCAAGCAAAGACAAATCAAGGGAAATACCACATAAATATACAGAGAGCACATAAGGGATCTACCTACCGCAGGGTCAGTATGAATATAAGATTATATATATATATTATTGGAAATGAATTGACATCATTCCCCAAAGAAAGTAGAACTACAATCATAATGGAGGAAAGAAAATGCAAGAGTTATGAAGAAGAGTCTTTTTGGACCACAACATGGAGACCAAAAAGAATCAGTGCTACCATGTCGCAAATCCAAGCGGACTACACAAGGAAAACATTTACGGAAAATAGCATAGGTACAACATAACATGAAAACAACATATAGAAGAATAGAGATACATATAGAGGAGTTGTACAATAGGTTCGATTCCTTTATCACATTGCACCAACAAAGTAACAAGGATTGTATAAAATAATCTAACAAACATTTAGCAAATACATTACGGGAGAAGCATAATACAACAAGAAAAAACCTAAAAGGCTACCACGAAGGAAAAGCCAATAAAGTGCATCGCCTACTCTCCCCATCTTTGTTTATATCATTTAGGGAAGGTGGGAAACTCTCAAGAGGGACTATATCCAACATAGTAGGAATAATAGCCAGTTCCAAACAAGAATAAATGATCTTTCTCTTATGGGGCATATGGTTTCTCTCTTCCTTTCTAAAAAGATTCATTATCCCTTTGTTCAGTTGTTTCTTTATAGCATACATCCTTTCAACTTGCATGGATTTGTTTGTCTTAAATTAGGATCTTCCCTTTTTCTTGAGATTTACATCCTTCTTTACAACTTATTCTTTCTCAAAAGTGCATGTCTATTATAAAAGATCTATCCCTTAGAATTTATAACGTGTCATCTCTTCCCTTATCTTCACCCTTAGGAGCCAAGGTCTCATTTTATCCTTTTCCTTTTTCTAAGGATCCACTTTCCTTGGTAAAGTGGCATTTATTTATCATGTGACATGATGGCACTCTCAAATTTTGAGACTATCATGTTAAATTTTTCTAACGCTTGGTTTTCATCTCTGTGAACTTTTGGAGAGGTCCTGTTTTGAGATTGAGATTTACAGTGAGGTCATGGAATGCGCAGGGTTATGCCAGTCTTCACCATCGAGTAGGATACATGTTTCTCATTTGGGTTTTCCCCACATTGGTTGTGTTAGGGAATAACTTGTTATTTTTATACATCCACGTATAGATAAGAAGTGCCAAAAGGCAGGCGCCTATTCACATAAGTCTCACGCGTGCGTGGCTAACAATTCAACATCAACTTGGAATATTTTTTGTGGGCCTGAGGTGACTAAGCATCGACATGGAAGATGAAAGATGAGTCAGAGAATCATGTAGTGAACCAGAATGTGCTACATGGTAGGAGTGAATAAGGTAGGTTTATAAGTGGGCCTCCATGTGCCGTGATTCTGTGAACTTGTGAGGAAGAAGCTTAAGGAGAGAAAAAGACTTGTGAGAAAGAAATATGTTGCCACATGCCCTGAATAGGATGTAATAGAGTGTTTTTGTTAGCTCATGAGGTAAGAAAGTGATTAGAAATTCATTTTGAGCTGGAGAGTGTGGTTAGTCACATGGTCCACAGTTTGAGTGGCGGTTGACAGTTAGAGCCTATGAGCTGGCGAGTAGGTGGTTTCTAGGTCACAACATTTATGGGTCACAATAGAAAGTGCTAGAAAGTGGGTGAGTAGTTGTTGTCTCTATCTTGCGCCAATCAAGGAAGTTAATAGTTTCAGGTCGAGAGTTTGTGAATAATAGCTTGTGGTCACTAGTCACAAGGTCGCAATGGTTAGTGGTGATTAGGAAGAAGTGGTGGCACGACCTTGCAAAAGGGACAACAAGTGTTAGTTCGTAGGTTTTCCAGTTAGGTTGGTAGTTAAGGTTTGATATTGTGACCTGGAAAACCAATCAAGTTATGCCACGTGTCTGGGGCCAGCCATTGTAGATCTTATGAACAAATTCATTGTCAAACAATCTTTTTCGTAGTTTCTTGATAACTCATTTTACTCGACACCAGTTCATGGGTCCTGAAAGTTGTATTTTTTTTGAGTAACTTAATCCTCGTATCCTGATGGCTGAGTTACTCAATGCATAATTTTATCTGATGCACTAGACAAGTGGGTCCCATCGACCAATTTATATTACTTTCGAGTAACTTTGAGCCTCAGATTGTGAGTTAAGTCTTATTCGATGGATTTTTTTATTCGATGGATGAGGATCACATGATGTTTCCATGTTGTAAATAGTAAGGGTTATCTCCATCTCATGGCAGTTAAGGGACTTAACATTTTCAAGTGGAGAGTTTGAGACAAAACTGCTAGCGGGTTGTCTCTAGGTCGTGAATTGTTATAGGGAATCGTCATTTGGGCCAAGAACTAGAGACTAGACGCCATGTTTCCAAGTGTAATTTTCCATGAATTTTCTAAGGAAAAAGAAAAATTTTTCCATGAGTTTGAGGCCAATGAGTGTTTGAGGGGTGACAGACAAGTGGAGAGAGATGATTGGCTGGATTTTCTAAGTAGAAATCCACTATTTTGTCGTGAGCACCAGGTCGTTGAAATCAAGCGTAGATCAGATCTTTTGGATGAGCATAGGTTCAGATAAAATTGATGTGGAATTGATGGACATGATGTGGTATAAGAGAAAGAGAATAAATTACATATCAAATTTTTAATTATCTATTGCTATAGACATATTATGACTCTAGTGTGCTTCCTGATAGTTCTCTTCAATTGGTTAGCTAGTGGCACTTTTCCCAAGTTTTGGTTGTTGAGAAGTAGGTTTTTTTTGCCCTAAAGCGATCCATAACTTGTTGCAATCCTTGTTCTATAAAAGGATTTTCAAGATCACATAGGAAGGGTTATGTTACATTTTGATGGTTCCAGTAGGGTTTCCATTCAGGATAGGTTCCACTAGTAAGATTAGCTAAGAATGAGAAACATTGTAATTTATTTTCATAGAGCAAATATAGATAAATTTGTGTTAAGTCTTTTGCAGGTTTTGAGTCTATAGGTTGTATTGATATTGTATGGTAGAGATAGAAGGGGTTATGTTTAAATATAAGTCTGAAATAAAATAAAGAGTTATTCCCATTTAGTGTCTTGTTGTGAGATATGTGATTATATTTACTATTTAGTGTGCAAAATCAATCATGTTTTAAATGGAATAAAATAAAGAGTTATTCCCATTTAGTGTCTTGTTGTGAGATATGTGATTATATTTACTGATTTGATCTAAGGGGTTGATTAAATGCCTGATAGAAGTTGCATATTGGCAAGGGTTGTGCAGGGATTTTGATAAGTATTCTGGTTTGGATTATTGTTGAAGAATATTTTAAGGAAATATTCCTAGATAATATGCTATAGATGAAACTCTATTACATGATAGTAATATTTATGATGACTCAAATTACCAATAGGAAAAGGAACTAATCCTAGCTATTGTGGATTATAGAAGTCTATTGTTGTTTCATACTCATTTTATTTCTTTCTGCAACAAATGATTAAATCACAAATATCTTTACTTTTGTTAAAGTATGTTGTTGAGTTGTTTCATCTGATGCTCCATAGAAATTGAGGATCAATGAGTAGTTAGCCCCTAATTAGTATTATATTGTTAGTGTTGATCCTTTCATGAGATTTCTACTTGTAATAATGCATTTCATGGATTTACTGTGTATTTTTGAGGGCAGTAAAGGTATACCCACCTTGGTTTTGCAGAACCTAAAGTGCAAAGGGAACCAATTTCCTTGTCAGGTGGTCCAATCCTCTTAGGAAGTTTAATCATTGGAGTTGAAAACTCTTTAGAATTTGTTGAAGAATGTACTGGTGTCTCTTAGTAGCATAAAACCCTTTTTGGGGAACCAACATGACATTCTTTTCTTATAGGGAATTAGTTGTTTTGATTCAAGATTATCTCTTATGCAAGAGGTGTGCATCCTTGGTAATGTCCACTTCCTTATTTGTAAAATAATGTTCATCCTAAATAAATATCCTTACTCAGGGGCTTAAAGTGTGTCACCCTTCATCAAGAATCCCATTTTTTCATAGAAACAAGGTGTTAAAAAGGGTGCATTCTTGTTCTCCTTCCCTCTTTATTTTGAAGATGTTATCTTTGTTCCTGAACTCCTCTTGAAGATAGATGTCTTGTAACCAAGATCTCTTCCTCTCAAGGCTCTCTTCCCACTTGTAGATATCATTTCATGAATATCTATTCCTTGGATAAAAATATTCTTCCCTTTTTTCTAAGGTTACAGTATTCATTTTTGTTTTAAGGATATCTATTTGTTGTTGGAAGTAGCTATCCCTATTCTCTTTTCCTTATGAGGCCACCATAGTTTTATGCCACCATCATAAGGAGGGGGTGTACACACTGTTAGGAATAATAGTCCACAAGCACAATTGAGGGGGGGTGGGGGGTGAATTAGTTGTGAGACAGATTAATAAACTTTATAAACAAAAACTTCAATTTAAAAGATAACATAGTAAATTCCAACACAATAACACAATCTTTTTTGTCGAGGAAACCTTGTTAGAGTTAAAACCCCGGTGGGAATTATCACCCACAAATGATATACTGAGAGTATAGTATCCCTATTAAAATATTTAGCCCTGTTAGGAGCTTATTACAACATTACAGTACATAGTCCCTATTAAAGGATAGACCCTGTTAGGAGTCAAGAGTAATAGTGGGCTCACTACCCAGGCACACTCCCCAAAGAAGGTTAAATCCACCCTCAAGGATTAACAATCTGAACAAGTGTATATAAGAAATATACAATCTAGTGAACTGTCTGATAGCAATTATCTTTGCTTGGTCAATTCCAATGAAGTACTATAATCACAAACTCTGCTCTACATCCAACAGTCAATCAATCTTCGTAGCTTCCACACTTCTCTATCTTTCAATTACCTTCTCATCATTATACTATCACATACTACTACATCTTTTCAAAATAAAAGATCTCACATATATACCCTATTAGAATAATTGATTAGGTTAGCCAATTAAGCTTTCCCAATATACAAATAATTACTTAACCCCTTGCTAAGATACACAAGGTACCTAAAACAAGTAAACATCAATTACAATACATCAAATATAATCCAAGATCTGTAATCCATGCTCACAATCCATAATACATGCTACATCTATGAAGTCGGCCCCAAATAGGTCTCCTCTAGAATATACACCACAACTGACATCACCAAAAATCACACGACTAGCGATCAAGAAAAAACAACTGCAATATGCATTCTATCATCCCTTAAGATAGCATAATCTAAATCATCTTTTCCTATAAGATATACCAAAAACACAGAGACCTACTCTGTCAAGCATCACTGTCACAGTCCAGAAACCAGTCTTCACTAAAACATCTGTAACATCAACAATATGAAATATTAAGCCATGCAAACTTAGGAATAAGGTCATCACCCATCCTTCTTCATATCCTCATCTTCGATCATTTTGATTCATCCATATAGTGTCCGTACACTTTTTTCAGTCATCATACAATAGTAATAACCAGTCTGTTCATTCCATAGAAACATATGTTGAAATCAGTGACAAAACATGAATGCCAATAGAATCAGTAGTACCCAATTTTGATATCACCCAAATATCTCCCCCTTTGGCATTGATGACAACATATGGGAAAATCCATCAACCCAAAAGTACTCTCTCTCAATACTATCTTCTCAATATCCTCAACACAAATGTCCCTAAAATAGTAGGGATTTTCACATAGAATCTCTCCCCAATTGAAAACAATGGAAAAGGGTTCCATAACTCTTCTTGAATCTCCTATAAGGTGTAGCTTTTTCAAATATTCATGTCTAACAGCTAGGTGCAAAATCACCCAAATGTGCTCTATCGTGTTCCTGCGATCACTCCCCCTGAGGATTAGATCCATATATCAAGTCCAAAAAAAAATATAGCTTTGAAAACCATTGGACTGATGCATGCCTACATCAATTAATTACCACTGGGAGGGGATCTCACCCCCAAGCATGCTTCTGAGATGCTCAAAAGCATATTTTGGCAAAGTTTTTGTAAATATATCTGCTATCTATTCCTTTGTGCTAATATACTCCACTCTAATCTCTTTCTCTGCTGCCTTGTCCCTCAAGAAATGATACTTAATAGAAATACATTTAGTCTTTGAATACATTACAATATTCTTTGACATATTTACTGTGCTAGTGTTATCACAATGGATAACCATAGGCTCTTCAAAATTATTCCAATGTCCTTCAATATTTGTTTCATCCAAACAACTTGTGTACAATTTATAGCAGCAATAACATACTCGGATTCAGTGGTAGACTAATAAATAGAGTCATGCTTCTTACTTAACCATGAAACCAACCTTTTTCCAAGGAAAAATTCTCCACCACTTGTACTCTTTCTATCATCCACACTGCCTGCCCAATTAGCATCAGTATAAGCCTATAAGATAAAGTCATTTAATCTTTCATGCCATAATCCAAAGTCTATTATTCCTCTCAAGTATCTAAAAATTCTCTTCACAACAACAAGGTGTGTCTCTTTAGTATCTGCTTGATATCTTGCCACAACTACAACTGCATTGGAAATATTTGGTCTGGTGCGAGTTAGATATTGTAGACCACTAATAATCAATTTGTACTTTGTCTGAAAAACACTTTGAGTTTCATGATTACTAGTAAATTTGTAACCAATCACCATGGGTGTCCCAACAGGTTTACAATCTTCCATTCCAAACTTTTTCAACATTTCCTTAAGATACTTGGTCTGAGATATAAAAATGCCATTCTTATTCTGATTAATTTGCAAACCAACAAAAAATTTCATCTCACCAATCTTTGACATTTCAAATTCATTTTCCATTTCTTTAGAGAAATTTTTACTCATTTTATCATTGCCTCCAAAAATGATATCATCAACAAAAACTTCTATGATTAAGATTCCATCTTCACTAGGCCTTAAATATAAATTATTGTCTGCATTATTCATACTTTCCTTCACAATATTATCAAAGTTAACATGACAAAATCTTCTATTCCATAACCAATTCTCATCAACCTTCGCATTAAAACAAGAAGCTTCAAATGTATTCAATTCAAATACATTACCTATAAATTTAGTACGAGATGCGATCAAGTCTCCTGATTTACTTTTGATAGAACATTTACCATCAATGAATTTCAATTGATAACCTCTATCCACTAGTTGTCCAACACTCAACAGATTATGCTTAAGTCCATCAACAAGCAGTACATTGTCAGTATTAGTTTTTCCATCCAGAGAAATAGATCCAACTCCAATGATAAGCTCAGGAGTCTTAACACCAAATCTAACAACACCACCATCATATATTTTCAGACTAACAAACTTGGTTTTATCTCCAATCATATGATGTGAAAAAACACTATCTATAACCCATTCAAATTTATTTTCAACACAATATACTAAGGATTTTTCTTCATGTATAGGTTCATCATCCTTGATAGCAATAAATCCAATTTCATCATAGTCTACATCATCATCGAAAACACCTTCACTAGCATAATAACATTCCTTATCTTTTGAATACTTTGATTTGTAAAACTTAGGTTTATGTTTTGAAACGGCTTTTGGACATCGAGATGCAAAATGACCAATCTTGTTACATGAAAAAATTTCAAAGGTAACTTGCCTTCAAATTTATCCTTACCTCTCTTTTCTCTTCTAGTGATTAGGGCTACCACTTCATCTAGCTTTCTTTCTTCCTCATGTATCTGTTCCCATTCATCAACATAGTCTCCAAGTTCTTCTCTCAAGTCACTATTTTTGGTGCTCCTAATTCCATATAAGGTCTTTTTGTTTCTATGCACAGTCACCTTGAATGCTGACTCAACTTTAGGTAAATAATCTCCCATCTCTGTGGCCTCAAAATTAGTTATCTTTCCAATCAACATATTTCTATTAAAGTTTGGTTTCAAAGGTATAATCTCCTTTATAGCTTGTACTTTAGTTCTGTATGCAGGTGTCAGAGATCTAAGAATATTTGCAATCACTTATTCTTCACTATAAGTAACTCCAAAATTTTTGTTGCCATTAACCACTTCAGTAATTCTCTATTCATATGCTCTATTTTTCTCATCATCTTTCATTTTTAATGATTCCATCTTTGTTTTCCAATTTTGTAACTTCACCTATTTTGTAAACTTATCTCCTTCATATAGTGCTTCCAATCTTGTCAAAATTTCATGTGCAGAATCTAAGTCTTTTACTTATGTGAATTCACCTCAACCTGTTAATATTTCTTTCTAAGGACAAGTAGCTCTGATACCAATTGTTAGGAATAATAGTCCACAAGCACAACTAAGAGGGGGGGGGGGGGGGGGGGANGGGGGTGGGTGAATTAGTTGTGAGACAAATTATTAAACTTTAAACTTTATAAACCAAAACTTCAATCGAAAAGATAACACAGTAAATGCCAACACAATAACACAATATTTGTTGTCGAGGAAACCCTGTTAAAGGTAAAACCCCGGTGGTAATTAACACACATAAATGATGTACTGAGAGTATAGTATCCCTGATAACAAATTTAGCCCTGTTAGGAGCTTATTACAACATTACAATACATAGTCCATGTTAAAGGACAAACCCTATTAGGAGTCAAGAGTAATAGTGGGCTCATTGCCTAGGCACACTTCCCAAAGAAGGTTAAAGATACCCTCAAGGATTAAAAATCCGAACAAGTGTATATAAGAAATATATAATTTAGTGAGTTGTATGATAGCAACTGTCTTTGCTTGGTTAGTTCTAATGAAGTACTATAATCACAAACTTTTCTCTACATCCAACAGTCAATCAAGCTTCACAGCTTCCACACTTCTCTATCTTTCAATTACCTTCTCATCATTATACTATCACATACTACTACAAATTTTCAAAATAAAAGATCTCACATATATACCCTATTACAATAATTGATTAGGTCATCCAATTAAGCTTTCCCAATATACAAACAATTACTTAACCCCTTGCTAATATACACAAGGTACCTAAAAAAAGTAAACATCAATTACAATACATTAGATATAATCCAAGATCCGTAATCCACACTCACAATCCATAATACATTCTACATCTCTGAAGTCGGCCCCAAATAGGTCTCCTCTAGAATACACGCCACAACTAACATAACCAAAAATCACATGACTAACAATCAGAACAAACATTCCTCAATATGCCTTCTGTCATCCCTTAATCTCATATAACCTGAATCATCTTTGCCTGTAAGATATACCCAAAACACAAAGACCTGCTCTGTTAAGCATCACTATCACAGTCTAGAAACCAGTCTTCACTAAAACATTTGTAACATCACCAATATGCAATATTAAGCCAAGCGACCATAGAAATAAGGTCATCAAAAATCCTTCTTCATCCTCATCTTTGATCATTTTGATTCATCCGTACAGTGTCTGTACACTTCTGTCAGTCATCATACAATAGTAATAACCAATTTGTTCACTCCATATAAACATATGTTGACATTAGTGACAAAAGATGAATGCCAACAATATAAGTAGTACCCAATTCTGATATCATCCAACACACATGACCTCCTTGTACATTATGCAAATTTTATTGATCCTTAGACCAACCATTTTTTATGGATACTACACTTTCCAAAAGACTAATTCTCTCTCTCTCTCTCTCTCTCTCTGTGGGATGAGTGGAACTATCATAATACAAATTTCTATCCTTTCTACTCTTTCCTCCTTCCCTCTCTCCCATGGATCACCTAAAATAGAACAACTTGCTAGATTGTTGGATTCATGGTTTCTCTCTCTTCTTTCCATGCTAATGGATTAGATCACGGAGTGTTGTTTGTCCTTGGTGTATTATCTGGCCCTTTCCATGGGATCACTTGTGCTCTTGCTATATATTTATGAATATTATGCTAGTGGATGGGACATTTTCTTGATTGAGGCCTCTTTGACTTGTTGATTTAGAGTTTTGTTTTTAGTACTAACCCCCTTTGTTTGTGTCTTTTTGTTTTTGGTCATTTTTTTTCTTTTGTCTTTCATTTTTTTTTCCCTTGTGCATGGTTGTCTAAGTTGAGATCCATTTTTTATGGGTTTGCATCCTTGAACTCAGTGATGTCTTATCTCTTTTCAGTTTAACCATGATATTAACCATGATCTCTCTCTCTCTCTCTCTCTCTCTCTCTCATTTCCTTTACCATGATCATGATTTTGTCTCATACTCCTACTAAAGTGGGGGTTAAATGTTACACTATAAATTGTAAGCACCTAACATGTGTATATTATTTCATGATTATTTAGCACCCACCATAGTGTGCTTTTATAGTAGGACTTCATATGGCATTTAATGGACACATAAATTCAAATATAGGTCCTTTATCACTTAAATCTTTCTTAAAATTGAGGTAAGTCCTTATTTCTAAGTGCAATCTTATATTTTTCCTCCAATCCAATAATTTATATAATCACCCAGGCCCTATTTTACCATTTGCGGGCTTTGTGTTCTACCCAAATTTTAGAATCACTTATACTCTATAATCCAGCATCCCATTTAATTATAAAAGATATATGGTATCAATTTTATTTCTAATTGGGTGTAACATAATTAATAGGTTATTGTGTTCCTAGGAACATAACACCCAAGGCATTGTGTTCCTAAAAGATTAGGATGAAATTGGAATTGTTGATGGGACTTTGTGACCGGGTCCACCAACAGATGTAAGTTGTCACTGGGTACCTGGGTACCGGCCAAATTTGCCTCTAAAGGTTGTCCAGGGAAATGAGATTCCCTGGGCCTTCAAGAATGTGTGAGTCGGGTCTCGACGGTGCATGAGCTTAGTTGGGAATGTGACTGTTTTTTTTAGGGGGATAGCTGGTTATCTTGGCTCATCTTCTCTAGGGATTTAGGTAAGTGGGGTTTCCTGCAAGCATTCATCAAATTTACCAAATAAACTTCAAAAGATACATCAGGGTTAGAAGTGTTCCATCTACTTATAGTTTATGCTAAACATTCAAAACATCAACCATGCTCTAACATGCTACACTAAATACTGAATAAACATAGAACCAATAGTTCATACTTATCCAATAGCGAGGGAAAAGGAGGTCATTAATCTACTTAAAACATTAGAGCAAGGGACATAAAGAACATACAACACAAAAATAATGTTAATCTAGAGATCAGAATGCTAACAACATCATTGAGAGAATCCTTCCTTGTTCATTAACATGTTTCCAGCCAGCACTGGTGCATACAATAATGGTGGCTCCAGGGGAGCATCTAACTACTAAAAGCTTCTAACAACTAAGGAGCATTGAGCTCTGCAACTAAGAACTAAAAAAATCTAAATGCTATAGCTATGGACTGCAAAATCATCAATTTTGCCGACCCTTGGAATGAGGCCAAACTTATTATTTATACAATAGTTTGCCCTAAAACTGACCTAATCTCATATTTACACTCAAACAATATAATACAATTTCTGGTGGCTGGTACTACTTGCACCATGCTACAAAGACCTCGAGATGAAGAAGGTCTGACATGTCAGAAGAATAAGACAAGAAAGGAGGAGTGGAAGAATTAGCCTCAAGAAGAGAGCCAGAGGGAGAATAGAAGAAATCTGATCCCCCGGGGATTGAGGCTACATGCCTCATCAATGAAAGAGCGGCTCACTATCTCTGCTGCACCAAGTATTCAATGTTGGGGCGATGCCTTGGGAAGACCACCTATCAGAACCATTCTTCAATCCAAAGTGCCTTGCTAGAGTCACCCACTCTCTGACATCCTTATTAACTGCTTTGAAAGTGATCGGTTGGCTTTGGGAACTGAGACACGGGTCACTTTAAAGAATACAAGAATATAGGATCTGGAACTCTGGGATCCAGAAGGTTGTGCCCCCAAAGAATGAATAAATACAAAATACATCTTCTGGTGATTATCTCTAGAACCCAAAGAATTTTATTGTTCCTTAGTATCATTGAAGGTTTCCAGGAGTCGGGCGATTCCATCTTCGTCGATGTCCTTGAGGCCGGCCTAGCAGTACTTGGCCACCTCCACCTGCTCGTCCATATCTAGAACATTTGCTTGAAATTCTGCAGCCATCTTTGCCATGTCGTGACCTTGAAACACCATGCGAGTTATCCATGCCATTTTTGCTCCATCTATCCCCTCCATGGATTGATACCGAGATTCCATTAGCTCGTCAAAATTTCCTATGATGTATTCCTCTGGAGTACATGTTTTAGTACTAAAGGGATCAACTCCAGAGACCTTCGAGATGAATGAATTGTATAAATTGAAAGAATATTGAACTTCTTGGACTTTGTCGTGCAAGGTCCCTACCAATTGCTTGGTTACCTCCAATGTGCGGTCAAGTCTGGAGTGCTGGGTCTGAACTTCAAATTCATCTTGGCAATCTTACCAAAAATCCTCCATGTGAAATGCATGGGGCTCTGATACCCAGGGAAGTGTCATTGCTATTTTGCCTAGCAGATCAAAGTTCTTTCACGCCAGATATAATTCTATTAAGCCTGAACTTTTAAGCTCACTGTCTGCCTCCTTAGCCATGGCTAGACTACAAGAATAGTTCCCATAGGTGATTGGGAATGACATATTTGTTACCTTCTTCACCGTGAAGAGGGCGTGCAGATCCAAGATCTGTCAGCAGTATTCCAAAAGAATTATTTTGTTTCCACAATGCTTGGGTAACAGATAGGGTTTCCTGGAGAAGTCGGTCACCCGAATATAGGTGTGCTACTAAAAATGAATGTAATAGTGGCCATAAATCTTGACCAAATCCATTGCCTCCTTAGAGAGGCGGTATCCGGTGTCCCGGGTAGGTGTGAGGAGGTTGTAGTAAATGAAGGCATCATTTACTCGGAAGAAGCTGAGGAAACTAGCCTCCCATTTGATATATGGGAAATAATCCCAGGGGGGATTCTGGCCTGGGCCAATCCCAAGTACACCTACAGTGAGTAGCCCATTTGTGATGGGGCATTGTTGTGCTAATTCCCATAGAGCGTAGATGTCATGTAAAATTTAGAGGTCCAGGTGACATGGAGGAACTGGGAGTCCACATGGTTTGAGATGATGGTGGCCCAATCAAAATACTGTTCATCGGAGGAGATGCCCAACAAGAAGTAGTACATCCACACCAAGAATTCCTGGGCATGGGGTTGTTCAAAGACCCTACATAGTGAAATTATCCCCATCTGTATACTTTCTTTGATTTCAGTCCAGGGGACTTCTAACTTCATCTTCTTAAAGTCCTTCCTTGGCACCTTGAGGCAATTTTTATCTAGATACTGTCGGGCCATGAGTTTCAGTTCTAGAAATTCCCCCAAGGCCTCAGACTGGGTGATGATGGCTACCTCATCAAACTGGGGAATCCCCAAACTTGCCTAAAAAATTGTAGTGTCTAAAGACACCATGGGTGTTGGGTACCCTTTCGGTACCTAGGCAATGAGCATGATTACCTGGATAGATGAATTGTAGTGTCCTATGAGAGTGAGAATAAGTTTTGGGGCTTGCACGGGGCAAGGGAAGCAAGCGGCTTTAAGAATCCCAGAATTGCCCACATTGATGGCCAATGGGTCTCTGACCGTCCGTTGGATAAACAAATTTTTTAATAGGGCCTACATTTCTACCCACATTCTAACACTGGTGTCGGTAATCAACTAAACTTTGGAATCAATCTTTGTTCCCATGATAGTGACTCCCTTCAAGTACTTCATTGTTAGTGGGAGCTTTTCCAGGGCCTTCTCCATCTTAGTCCTGATAGCTGCCCTGGTGACTGCCATGGTAGGGAGATCTGGACTCCCAAGTGGAGAAGATGCAGATGCCTCTGACATGGTTAATGAGTTTGATACTAGAAACCTGCAAAGCAAGATGACCGTCAAAATTTATACAAGAAAAAACATTACTCTGGGCTCCGGAGATCTTACCATCACATCGCATCTTCACCTGAAAGAGTTAGTTCATGTCAAATCTTGGAATGATATGCATATACTGAATTTGACCACTATACGGGCCTCTGGGGATTCCAACACATATGATGGAAGTGGGATAGGGGTCAAATGAGGACATAGGACCCAGAGTCCAGAAAAATAACCGTTGGGTGACATGGTCAAGAGATGATCCATACTAGGATGACATGGGTGTCACATGGCCATGCAGTAAATAGGATTTATGGTAATAATGCCGACAATTGTCTGAACATGTGTGAAGTGAATGCCACTTGGCTAGACTTGAATGTGCGCATGGGAAATTAATTCACCATTAAGATTGACTTGATGGAGGAGAGAGAAAACCACCATAGTTCAAACCAGCCAGGAGCCGAGTCTGAACCAAGTGGTATTTTTTTGAGAGGGCGAGCTCATGAATTTAGGAAAACATGGACAAGGGCGTAGTGAGATTGACATGATATTGGAAGGATATACACCAAAAATATAGTAAAATATAGAGGGCAAAGGGCTAAAACTTATATACATAACACTCTTATACATAAATTTACAACATATATACAAAATAACTACAAAACAACCTCTATCATACAATGATGTACAGGAAAATAACCTAAATTATAACTGCATAGAGGGTGGACAACCCTCTGCTAGTGCCAACTCGCCAACTGGAGGTGACAAAAAACAGAACCAAAAACAAAAACCACAAACAAAACCAGAAAAAACAAGAAACAGAAAGGAAACAAAACCCGCAAAGAAAACAAGAACCGAAAAACTAGAAACCAGAGAGAGAAAGCCGAAGGCTTACCTGGAACATAGGGAGTGTGGGAAGGATGAATGCTAAAATGTTTTACAACAAGATTACCTTCAAAACCACCACGAGTACGCGCTGTAAACCACTGGTAAATTTCCACTAAACACCGGGAGAAAAAGCTTGTTTAATCGCCTTAATTTGCCTTAATTGCTTAGAATGCTCTAAGTGTTTGATCGCGGTAAATGTGAAAATGATAGGTAACTTCTATTTATACCCTTAGGGTAAAAATGCGTTTCTTTCTTCCGCAAACCCCAGAATAGGCAAACCTCCAGATTCTGGGCCTGGTGATTCCATGCAACTATATCTTCTCACGAAAGAAGACATAATGGAAGACAATACTGAAGTCCAGAATCTGGCTCTGAAAGAGACAAACAAACTCTGGGAATGGGTCCCGGAGACACAAGAAGACACCAAAAAATGAAAGACACCCTCGCGGAAGAAAATCCCAGAGGGAAAATAAAGAAAAACAAAGAAAACAAGGCAAGAGAAAAAGAAAAAAGGGGGACCCAACATTTTGCCTACAAAATGTAGGGACAGGTATGCAGGGCATAAGAAATGGCGACTATCTGGGATAGATGCCTCAGCACATTCTAGAACTTTAGAATCTCTGGTTAGCAAGACCAGAATAAATCTTTACGTGGAGCATCATCCTTGCAAAGCGTAAGGTATCTGAGAAAATCCAGCCCATCAATGATTCAATCCTTGGTCTTTTGTCAGTTGTGAAGTGTGTGATTTGAAAGAAAAAAAAGTCAATGACCTTTGAGAGAATCATAGAAGAGGAACTAAGTAAGTCAAACCAAAATCTTCATATCTTGCACGTTTCTCCTGGATACCAGAATTTCTCCATTCTTCAGTTCTCTTCATTTGTTTCTTTTTTTAGATGGGAAGGCGATACTTCTTTCACCATTAACCTTAAGCTTAGCTAATTTTAATGGTGGTACTTATTTCACCTTTCCATCCACTTCAAATTGAAAAACATGAGAGGATATTTTAATGATTTTCAGACTTGGTCAACAAACCAGTGCAACCAATCTGCCCCCAGTGTGTCTGATTACTTGTTCTTTTGGTTTTGATTTAACTGATTTCTGGACTGTCGAGATGTGAGTCAGATGAAGATTACCCATAACCTTTTACCATACTTACAAAATAACTCTAGAGCGCAGACCAATTCTACCATGCTAACAATAGATTCCAAATTTGTCAAAATGCAAAAGGTACCATTCCAGAGACTAGATGTTATGCAAAGCATAGCGGTCTATAAAAGAGAGGGAAAACCACTAGGAACCCGGGGAAACAAGAAAAAAAAGCAAAATAAAATGAAAAACAAACAGAAAAGGAAGTAGTCCCAGAGGATGGATGACAAACTAATTACAAGGACAAGGTACCCCAAATGGAGCACTGGGAAAGATATTTGCAGGCAAGAAATTTACATAAAATACAACTCTGTGTGTGCTTACCACATGCCTTACTCAAAATAATGTTTGAGAAACTAACCATTTACAGGAAATGGGATGACTTCTCCGGTCATGGTACTGAGGTGATAAGTATTTTCCCCACAGATCTCAGATATCAGGTATGGTCCAAGCCAGAGCCGCTAAAATTTAGTGTGCTTTCCCTTCTTTTCCCGGGCCTTGTCCCACAAGAGGACCAAGTCCGAAATCTAAAAGGCCTTGTGCTGGGCTCTTTTATCAAACCATCATTTTACTACTTCTTGGTGATGCATGAAATGTTCAAGGGCCACATCTCATTATTCTTTCATCCACACCAGATTTAGGAGCTAATCCTCCATGATATTGTCTCGGTTGCTGAATTCCTGCATGAACTGTAAAACCAAGATCTGAAAGTTAATGGGGAATACTGGATTCTGGCCATAAACCAGATGGAATGGGGATGTCCCTAAGGCTGTCTTAATTTGGATATGATCTACATAGAGAGGGAATCTCAATTTTTGATGCCAGTCCTGGGGATTCTGTTCTAACAGATGTTTGATCACTTTAAGTAGATTTTTATTGGTTAATTTAGCAACACCATTTCCCTAGGGGTAATAGTTGCTGGAAAACTTTAGAGTGATCTTCTTGTCGTAGGTCCATTCAAGTAATTATGCCAAAGAAAATGCCAGACCATTGTCACATACTATAACAAAGGGCATTCCAAATCTCATGATGATGTTTTCTTCCAGGAATTTTATAACTACATTTTCCATGTTGTTTTTACAAGGGATTTCTCCAGACCACCGGGTGTAATAATCGATAGCAGTCAGAATGTACCGGTGGTTGGCAGACAAGTTGGGGTTGATCTCCCCAATAAAGTAAAATTCCCATTGGGTGAAAGGTCTAGCTTCGAAGACTGATTGCAAAGGTATGGCCGGGTTCTGCTCATGATGTGCCATTGTCTGGCAAGTGTGGCATCTCCTAATGTGAGTGTAGACATCCTTGAAGATACAGGGCCAATAGTACTCAGCTCAAAGGATCTAATGGGTAGTGGCATCAGCAGAGCCATGCCCAGTTCCAAACTGCCCATAAAATTCATTGATCATTTTCGTAGCCTGGTCCCTATCTATGTACCAGAGGTACACCCCTTCATAATTCCTACAAAAAAGTGTTCCATTTTTTTATCATGAAGTGTGCGCTTTTCAACTGCAAGGTGTGATGTTTGTTTGTGGGTAGCCCCTCCGAGAATATGTTGTTCACTAATAAGTATACCAGGTCAGTATAGCACTGGTCTTAAGTAATAGACTCCACTGTGTATGTCTGGCATTCGATGTGGGGAGTCTCTTTTTCCATCGCTCTACATAGTCCTTAGCCTCAGACTATCTTCATGGGTTGCATTTCCAAATCATACTCCTAGAGGATGGCCATCCATTTCTCCCATCTTTCACCCAATTCACTCTGCATGAGCATAGACTTAATAGCTTGGTCCAGGATGATTGCGTGCACTTTTCTCTGGAGAATGTAATGCCATAACTTCTTCACAGCGCGAACGAGAGAAAATGCCTATTTTTCCAAAGGTGAATACCAGACTTTGGCGTTCTTAAAGGGGGAACTCATGAAATCTATTGGTCTTTCTTCCCCTTCAAATTTATCAGCCAAAACTACCACAACATAATGCAATGAAGCAAAGGAGTATATGTGAAAAGGGAGGGAATAGTCTGGACTAGCCAATCCCATGCCTCCACAATCATTTGTTTAATCTGGGTGAATTCCCACTTTGCTTCCAGACTCCACTCAATCTTCGTATCTTTCTTCATCATTTCATTGAGTGGCTTCACTATCTTGGCGAATCTAGTGATGAACCTCCAGAAAAAGTTGATCTTCCCGAAGAAAGACCTCATTTCCTTTTTGTTTCTAGGCATTTGTAGATTTAGCAGTGCTTCAAATCTCTCAGGGTCAATGGATATACCCTTCTCAGAGATGATATGCCCAAGCAACTTCCCTTCAGTGACCCTGAATATACATTTCTTAGGGTTGAGGGATATTTCATACCAATGGCATCTCTCATAGATTTGGGCAAGGTGGAAATACTGATCATGCCTATATCGGGAAAAGACGGTCAAATCATCCATGTAGATGATTATACACCGGTTTACTAGGCCTTCGAAGACAATGTCTATAGCCTTCTGAAGTGTGGCCCTTGTATTCATCAGGCCAAAGGGCATCCTCCAGTATGAAAATGTTCCCAAATTGGTGGTGAATGCCATTTTGTCTCTATCTTCATATTTAACCATGACCTGGTTATACCCGGAGTACCCATCTAGGAAGAACATCATTTGTGATCCATTCATGATTTGCAGTACCTCATCCAACAAAGGGAGAGGGTGATTATCCTTCTTAGATGCCTTGTTAAAATTTTGAAAATCCACACAGAGGTGGATCTCGCTGCTTTTCTTCCTCATAGGGACTAGGTTGGTGACCCACGTAGTATGCCGAATTAGAAAGATGATCCGGGCTGACAGTAGTTTTTGAACTTCTCAATGAATTAGAGGCTCAATCAGTGGGTTAACTGGTCTTTGATTTTTTTGGAAGGGCTTAGCATCAAGTTTGAGTGGGATGGTATGGGTCTTGATGGATGTATCATATATTTTCAAATCCTCATACCCCCATGCAATTACATCTATGTATTCTTGGAGGACCGTCATAATCTTCTCCTTCTCCTCAGGGGAGCAGGAGGTGCCAATGTGTACCAATTTTTCTTCACCGGTCTGGTCGATGTTTACTTTTTCAAATTTTCCTCCCTCAGAGGTGGATGTTATCTTTTCTCGGCCCTAAGGGTCTAATTCAAAGATTTGTTCTAGTGCTACCATCCCCTTAGGGATGGTGTTGGTTGGTAAATCTATGATCCCATCATCTTCTTCACCCTGCCCGGTATCATCGTGATCTCTTTCTTCCACTATCTGGTCCTCAAAAATACCAACATTGGCCATAAAGGCTAGGATATGTTGATCATCCTCGAAGACCTTAAAATTGGTGACATTGTCTTGGATGGACGGGGTGGGGATCATCTCAACAGAGAATTTACAGAGCTGGAAGCCAGCCATTGGCTCAAGAGTGTTGGCGGACACAACAATGGCATCCGGAACATAGTTTATTTTTCAGGGAATGAGTTCAATACCGAAGGCATAAAATATTCGATGAGGCTCCATGCCCAATTATGATATGCAGCCAACCTTTTATCATGACAAGTGTATTGGCTATAGATCTACTTTACAACCAACTCTGAATCACCCAGGGCCCAGAGGTGAACGATTCCTTTTCTCAGTGTGAATAGGAGTCCAAGGACCAAGGCCTCATACTCTGTGACATTGTTTGTGCAGTTGAAATATAGCTTGTAAGATGCGAGGAAGGATTTCCCCCACGGGTTGATCAATTCCACCCCAGCTCTACAGCCTTGTTTAGACCGGGACCCATCGAACTTAAGGGTCCACATGTCATCGTTCATTGTTTGGGGGTGGGAAGGTGAGGTGGCCTTTGGATTATTTTTGGGAAGGTTGTGAGGAGTTTCCTTTGGCTCTGATGGCTCGTGGGTGAGGTTTACCTCTGGAGAAGCTTTTGGTTGGGATTCCTGGACAAGCGGTGCCAAAGAGGCACTGCTAGCAGATGTACTGGGTCCTGGGGAATCAACTTTGCATTCTTTTTCTTGAAGGGCATTGATATTTCAGGTAGTAGCATAAATACATGGCTCACACTCTAGCTCCGAATGTTTCTGATAATGCACCCGACACCAAGTTCTAGAAAAGATTGTAGCGGGGGTCGTTGCGATACCTTGTGAGTTAACTTCACCCCTTAGTTTTTTGTCCAGGTCCTGAGTTCTCTGGGAAACAATGGGATCTCCCCCGGGGGTGAAATCAAAGGTCAAGATATCTAGGGGTCGGTACACCCTAGGGGAAGTCTCAGAGAAGAGGACTTCACTTACCCTCCCAACTTCAATGAGGGCCTGTTTCATCCAAGCCTCACTTTCTACCCAGATTTGGTTAGATTCTCCCTCCCAAGGGAGCCACAAGTGGGAAAAGTTGATTGAGAAATACCCATTGAGGGAATTAGACCAATTTTGACTTAGCAACATCCCATAGGTCTTGGGGATGTCCACCACTTGGATGTCAATTACACTGGTTATCCCGGGGTCTTGGATGAGCTAAATCTGGACGTTGTTCAACTCACCTACTATTTTTACAACAATTTTGTCCAGTTCGACTACTGCGCCGTTGGATGGAGTAGGATACATCCTGAGCTTGTGGCATATGGATAAGGGCATGACATTACTCAAAGCCTCAAAATCTACCAAGCAATTGTAAAGGCCCTTCCCTTGTATGTTCAAGCCTAGTAAGAAGGGAGGATCCTTAGTGTTACCCTGGAAGACAACTGCGTTGGCGTCATCAAAAGTGATAGTCTTGGGTGGGTGCCTGATGTCTTCTAGATTTCCCAAGAGCTTCAGAAGAGACTTCCTCTGCTCGAGATAGTTCAACAAAACTTCCATCAAGGTCATGGAGGTGGTGGTTCATTCTAACACCTTTGTGATGTCAAACCTCCCCCCGGGGAATTGTTGGATTCCCTCGGCCGGGTCCTTAGCTTGGTTAGAGCTAGAACCTTTAGGAGGGAAGGAGTGATCAGTTGTGTTTTCCCAGGGAGGGGTGTCTTTGGGAGGTGCGGGTATGTAAAATGGTCCTTTACCAGCCTGACTCCAAGTGTTGTAGGGAGTTCATGGGTTGGTGAAGGCATTGGCCTAAAATACCGAAATGGATTCCTCAAAGAACCCCTGTAGTTCAGGATCTTCTTCATCTTCCTTGTTTGATCCAAAGAAGACGGTCTCACAGGTGAAGGGACCGTGAGTGGGATCTTGAATGGGAGGTTCCAGGGGAGTAGGATCAACAATTTGTTGTTTGTCCAGCTGGGAGATCAAGATGACCTTCTCCAGTGTGGAACAATTCACCTTGGAATGAGAGTCTGTGTCGTGCAATCTGAACCAATTGGTCAGGGGCTGGAGTTCTACAACTGGCATGAAATGGTAAGGTTTAGCACTACCCTAATTGGTGTTTTGGTTTAGAGGAGGACCTCTGGTGTTAGCATTGTTGTTCCATTGCAGTTGGTTGGGTCGGGGCCCATTGTTGTAATTCCTTCCTCTGACATTGTTATTTCATTGACTAGAGAAAATATTCCCTCTCTGGGAATTGGTGTTGTGGGGTGCAAGCGACCCCACCTTCAGCTGTCCCATGTCCATAGTCAGTGAGGACAATAGTCGTCGGAGGGATTCAACCTTAGCGGACAACTGAGTGTTCACATCACAATGTGACAGTTGTTATTTTTGGTTCCCAGGGAAGGCAGTAGTAGGTACCAGAGTTGAGGGCAACAATCCTCCAGCCGCGGGTGACTGGAAGAAAGGCACTCCAGTGGGTTGTGTCTGTGGTTGTTGCATTTGTTGCGGTTGGTTCCAGGGAACAAATTCCAGACCTGGTATTGTCTGAGTTTGAGGTGGATATATGTACAGGGCCTGTTGGTCTATCATCGGTGGGGGAGGATTCATGGCCATCATAGGGGCACCCATTTCCTAATTGGGGTTGTATCCCCTGATGTAAGAAGTTCCGCCGGGTATCATGTTGAAAGGCATGTTTTGCCCAATCCCACCCAGAGATTTGTTAAGACCACGGGACAAATCCAAGGCTAGGTTGTAAAATTTTTCCAGAGTATCCCAATCAATGGGGGTGGTAGTTCTCCATAGGAGAGTGGAAAAAAAGGGGTCCATTGCATTCAGGTATGTCTGGATGGTTACATCTGCAGATGGGATGAAGGGACTTGTGCACCGCTTCAAGGCGCGTTGGAACCGGTGGTTGAATGTTGCAAGGGGTTCATTTGGTTCCTTCCTAGTGGAGATGAATTGGTTGTGGGACCACCTATACACAAAAGGTCACCAGAAAGGTGTCTTCCATATCCTGCCAACTATTGATAGAGTTGGAGGGCAGGTTAAGGTACCGGTTCAGCTCGTTCTGTCCCGGGGACAAAGAGAACATTTGGGTCACAATGTCTTGATGTTGGATTCGGTGTTGGTTCATGGCATTTTTGTATTCCTATAGATTCTCTTCTGTGGTTCATGAGCCTAAGTGCTCATATCGAGGACATCTTTTCTGGGTGCGCAGGAAGATTATTGGTTTCACTTGCAAACATTCCCATCGGGGACCTAGTGTTGCCAAAATATGCAGCCATCGGGGGTGTTAGATTTTGGTTAGGATGAGTGTTAATTCCAGGGGTTGTCTAGGAGATTTGGGTATTCTTAGGTGTATTAGATCCCCAGACGATGTTGGATAGCTTGGCTTGCAGGGTCTATTTCTTTTGAGTGGGAGGCTTGAGTTTGACAAACTATTTGGGATTGGGAGCTAATCTAAGGATTCTTTTGAATCTAGCTAGTGAAATTGATCCAATCCCACTAAAGGTCAGCTTACTAAAACTAAAGCTTAGGGAACCCTCGGGCGGTGTAAAATCTAAATCCTCAAAGGGGGACGAGTTCATGCCCTCCTTCTAGCGCCAGTTTCTGTTGATGGGACTTTGTGACCGGGTCTGCCAATAGATGTAAGTTGTCACCGAGTGCCAGGGTATCAGCCAACTTTGCCTGTAAAGGTTGTCTGGGGAAATGAGATTCCCCGAGCATTCAAGCATGTGTGAGTTAAGTCTCAATGGTATGGGAGCTTAGTTGGGAATGTGACTGTTTTGTTTGGGGGGATAGCTGGTTATCTTGGGTTATCTTCTCCAGGGATTTAGGTAAGTGGGGTTTCCTGCAAACATTCATCAACTTTGCCAAATAAATTTCAAAAGATACATTAGGGTTAGAAGTGTTCCATCTACTTATAGTTTATGCTAAACATTCAAAACATAAACATGTTCTAACATGCTACACTAAATACTGAATAAACATAGAACCAACAGTTCATACTTATCCAATAGCGAGGGAAAAGAAGGTCATTAATCTACTTAAAATATTAGTGCAAGGGACATAAAGAACATACAGCACAAAAATAACGTTAATCCAGAGATCATAATGCTAACAACATCATTGAGAGAATCCTTCCTTCTTCATTAACATGTTTCCAGCCAACACTGGTGCATACAATAATGGTGGCTCCAGGGGAGCATCTAACTACTAAAAGCTTCTAACAACTAAGGACCATTGAGATCTGCAACTAAGAACTAAAAAATTCTAAATGCTATAGCTATGGACTGAAAAATCATCAATTTCACCAACTCTTGGAATGAGGTCAGACTTATTATTTATACACAAGTTTGCCCTAAAAATGACCTAATCTCATCTTTACACTCAAACAATATAATACAATTTCTGGTGGGTGGTACTACCTGCACCATGCTACAAAGACCTCGAGACGAAGAAGATCTAACATGTCAGAAGAATAAGACAAGAAAGGAGGAATGGAAGAATCAACCTCGAGAAGAGAGCCAAAGGGAGAATAGAAGAAATTTGATCCCCCAGGGATTGAGGCTACATGTCTCATCAATGAAAGAGTGGCTCACTATCTCTGATGCACCAGGTGTTCAATGTTGGGGCGACGCCTTGGGAAGACCACTTGTCAGAACCATTCTTCAAGTTGACATGCCTTGCTAGAGTCACCCACTCTCTGACATCCTTATTAACTACTTTGAAAGTGACCGGTCGGCTTTGGGAATCAGGACACGGGTCACTTTAAAGAATACAAGAATATAGGATCCAAAACTCTGGGATATGGAAGCTTGTGCCCCCAAAGAATGAATAAATAAAAAATACATCTTCTGGTGATCATCTCTAGAAAACAGAGAATTTTATTGTTCCTTAGTATCATTGAAGGTTTCCAGGAGCTGGGCGATTCCATCTTCATCGATGTCCCTGAGGCTGGCCTAGTGGTGCTTGGCCACCCCTACTTGCTCGTTCAGATCAACAACATTTACTTTAAATTTTTTGGCCATCTTTGCCGCGTCATGACCTTGGAGCACCATGCGAGTTATCCGTGTCATTTTCACTCCATCTATCCCCTCTGGGGATTGATACCGGGATTCCATTAGCTCATCAAATTTTCCCATGACATATTCCTCTGGAGTACATGTTTCAGTACTAAAGGGATCAACTCTAGTGACCTTCGAGATGAATGACTTGTATAAATTGAAAGAATATTAAATTTCTTAGATTTGGTCATGCAAGGTCCTTACCAGTTGCTTGGTTACCTCCAATGTGAGGTCAAGTTTGGAGTGTTGGGTCTAGACTTCAAAGTCATCCTGGCAATCTTCCCAAAAATCTTGCATGTGAAATGCATGGGGCTCTGATACCCGGGGAAGTGTTGTTACTATTTTGTCTAGCAGATCAAAGTTCTTCCGTGCCAGATAGAATTTTGTTAAGCCCAAACTTTTAAGCTTGTTGTTCACCTCCTTAGCCATGGTTAGACTACAAGAATAGTTCCCACAGGTGATTAGGAATGACAGATTTGTTACCTTCTTCACTGTGAAGAGGGTGTGCAAATCCAAGATCTATCGGCAGTATTCCAAAAGAATTATTTTGTTCCCACAATGCTTGGGTAACAGATAAGGTTTCCTGGAGAAGCTGGTCACCCAAATATAGGTGTGCTACTAAAAATCAATGTTATAGTGGCCATAACTCTTGACCAAATCCATTGCCTCCTTAGAGAGGTGGTATCTAGCATCCCGGGTAGGTGTGAGGAGGTTTTAGTAAATGAAAGCATCATTTACTCAGCAAAAGCTGAGGAAACTAGCCTCCCATTTGATTTGTGGGAAATAATCCCAGGGGGGATTTTGGCCCAGGCCAATCCCAAGTACACCTATAGTGAGTAGCCCATTTGTGATGGGGCATTGTTGTGCTAATGCCAACAAAACATAGGATGTCATGTAAAATTTAGAGGTCCGGGTGACTGGAGGAACTGGGAGTCCACATGGTTTGAGATGATGGTGACCCAGTCAAAATATTGTTGGCCAGAGGAGATGCCCAGCAAGAATTAGTACATCCATACCAAGAATTCCTAGGCACGGGGTTGTCCGAAGACCCTGCACAATGCAATTATCCCCATCTTTATACTTTCTTTGAATTCAGTCCGGGGGATTTCTAACTTCATCTTCTTAAAGTCCTACCTTGGCACCTAGAGCCAATTGTTTTTCAGATACTGTCGGGCCATGAGTTCTAGTTCTATAAATTCCCCCAAGTCCATGTACCGGGTGATGATAACTGCCTCATCAAACTGGGGAATCCCCAGACTTGCATGAAAAGCTGCGGCGTCTACAGAAACCATGGGTGTTGGGTATCCGGTCGGTACCAAGGTAGCGAGCATGATAATCTAGACAGATGAATTTTAGTTTCCTACAAGAGTGAGATTAAGTTTTAGGTCTTGCACCGGGCAGGGAAAGCAAGCAGCTTTAAGAATCCTAGAATCGCCAACATTGATGGGCAATGGGTCTCCGACTGTCCATTGGATAAACATCATTTTTACTAGGGCCTACATTTCTGCCCACATTATGACACTGGTGTCGGTACTCTACTAAACTTTGGAATCAGTCTTTGATCCCATGATGGTGTCTCCCTTCCATTACTTCATTATTAGTGGGAGATTTTCCAGGGCCTTCTTGATCTTAGTACTGATAGCTGCCCTGGTGAGTGTTGTGGTGGGGAGATCTAGACTCTCGGGTGGAGAAGATGTGAATGCCTCTGACATGGTTGACGAGTTTGATACTAGCAACTTGCAAAGCAAGATGACTATCAAAATTTATACAAGATAAAACATTACTCTAGGCTCCAGAGATCTTACCGTCACATCTCATCTTCACTTGAAAGAGTTAGTTCATGTCAAATCCTGAAATGATATGCATATACTAAATTTGACCATTATACGGGCCTCCAGGGATTCCAACATGTATGATGAAAGTGGGATAGGGGTCGAATGAGGACATAGGACCTGGAGTCTGGAAAGATAACTGTTGGGTGACATGGCTGGGAGATGAGCTGTACTAGGATGACGTGGGTGTCACATGGCCATGTAGTAAATAGGAGTTATGGAAATAATGCTGACAACTATCTGAATGTGTGTGAAGTGAATGCCACTTGGCTGGACTTGAATGCGTGCATGGGAAATTAATTTGCCATTAAGACTTACTCTATAGAGGAGAGAGAAAATTGCCACAGTCTGAACCAGGAAGTATTTTGTCAAGAGGGCGAGCTCACAAATTCAAGAAAACATGGACAACGGTGCGGTGAGATTGACACAATATCGGAAGGATATACACCAAAAATATAGTAAAATACAGATGGCCGAGGGATGAAAAATATATACATAACACTCATACAAAAATTTACAACATATATACAAAAGAACTACAAAACAACCTCTATCATACAATGATGTATAGGAAACTAACCTAAATTACAACTACACAGAGGGCGGACAACCCTCTGCTAGTGCCAACCTGCCAACGAGAGGTGACCAAAAATAGAACCAAAAATGAAAACCACAAAAAAAACTAGAAACAAATAAGAAACAGAAAGGAAACAAAACCCAAAAAGAAAACAAGAATCGGAAAACCAGAAACCAAAGAGCAAAAGCCGAAGGCTTACTTGGAACATGAGGAATGTGGGAAGGACAAACGATGAAACATTCTATAACAAGCTAACCTTCAAAACCACCACAAGCACACATCGTAAACCACTGGTAAATTTCCACTAAACACTGGGAGCAAAAGCTTGTTTAATTGCCTTAAATCACCTTAATCGCTCTGAATGGTCTAAGTATTTGATCGCGGTAAATGTGAAAATGATAGGTAACTTCTATTTATACCCTTAGGGTAAAAATGCGTTGCTTTCTTCCACAAACCCCAGAACAGGCAAAACCTCTAGACTCCAGGCCCGGGGATTCCATGCAACCATATCTTCTCACGAAAGAAGACATAATGGTAGACAATCCCAGAGTCTAGAATCTGGCTCTGAAAGAGAAAAACAAACTCCAGGACTGGGTCCCGGAGACACAAGAAGACACCAACAAAATAAAGACACCCTCATGGAAGAAAATCCTGGAGGGAAAACAAAGAAAAACAAAGAAAACAAGGCAAGAGAAAAAGCAAAAAGGGGGACCCAACATTTTGCCTACAAAATGTAGGGACGGGTATGCAGGGCATAATAGGAACTAGGGCCCTAACTCAGTGATTTAGCTGGGTATTTAGATTTATATTCATCTTGCTTGAGTTTTAACCCATGATATATTGTGATCGGTATACAAACACCATATCTCTCCTCATTTTTACATCCAAAATTATCATCAAGCTTTCATGATTATCGAGTTTAGGTATTCAATATTTTAAGGCAAGTATCCAAGCATTCAAGATCTAGACTTCTTATTAAGAAATAAAGGTGGTCTTCTCTATGGATCAAAGGTTATTTACCTTATTGAAAGCTTAATAAAGGATATTTATAACAAGGAAGGAGATACACACACATCTAAATTCATCCAATTTTTCTTTCTTCTTCTCAATCAAGCATTGTGGAAAACTACATCCATCACATATGGTTTTGCCTTTCACAAATTTTTTTTTTTTTTTTTTTCTTTTGTTAAGAAAAATCTATTGCATCAATATATTTGATCATATCCAAAGAAGAATTTTCATTGACAATGTATGCCATATTCTATTTTACAAATCTAGCCTCTGCTATATGACAAAATGCTTTCATTTCCTTTATTTCATTTCAAGGTTGATTCTGAATAAGGGTTTGACTAAGGAAAACACCTATATCCAACCTTCTTCTATATTTTTTGTGTGTAGTTACAAGTGGTAGATGTATCAGAACATAATATGGAAAGTACTTGGGGTCTAACAAGAAGACTACAACTAGATTTGGGCAAAACCTCCGGGTACAAAATTCCCTAGGCTATATGTTCCCAGGAATAAAATTCCCAAGGCATTATTTTCCCTAAAAAATCACTTTAAATTGAGATTGTAGGTTAATACAGTCTTCTGGATCCTATTTCAAGTCATTACAACTTCTTGCATGTTTTCTACCCGTCTGTATTTCCAGAATCTTGTCAATTTTCCTTATTTAGCCTTTTATTATGTATCATCATACCATCCTATCCATTTCAATATCATAATCAGTGAAAGATCATTGACCCACTTAGATCTCAAGTCTCACTTGAGCCTATTGGGGAATTTTCCTTCTAATTGTACATTAGGAAAAGGGGAACAATCAAAATTGCATAACCTTCTTTTCTTATTATACACCAAGTTGTCTTTACTGATAATAATCTTAATCAAGCAATTTAGATATAGTCCGCTGACTTTTAGCTGCTATGATAAGAAGTCAATAATATATATATATATATATATATATATATATATATATATATATGGTCTATAACAGTGATTTTTATTGATAAAAGTAGGAAATTACTAGAGGGTTACAATTTAGCATCTATGCTACATAGTTATCAAATAACCACTTCTATCTTTAAAGCACATGGCTCTAGATCTCAAAAAAACCATAACACATATCGGCTGGACAAACATAAATCCTAGTTACAGAGAAGCATATTGTTCATGAAGAAGATTGTAAGGGCTGCAGATTACATAATATCAACTATAAATTTGGCTTCCGCCATAAAACCTATATCTAACTATCGTCGAGATGAACAAATCCCAGATGGATTTTATATGAATATTCAACATTATGCTTACAAAACTATTTGTCTACATACACCTTAATTGGTTCTTGAGGCATCATCAATCCACATCCGGTCGCCTTCCTTTTCGCTGCCCACGTTTCCCATGCGGGATCACATTAAACACAACATTATTTCTCCTGGATTCCTAAACATGAATGTGCTTTGCTATGTTCTTCAAATTTTTCCATTTTCTCTGAATGTTGTTGGTGTAAATAGTTTTATCAAATTTTCCCCACCAAATCAGAAAGGGGATCTTTCCAAATTCATCACCATCTTTGGAATTTTTGAAACATTCACTATAATCCACTTCAACACCCGACACCACCCATTCTAAAATAAAATCAAGGCCAAGAAACACTTCATTGTCAAAGAGGAACTCAATCAAATGCTTGACCTCACCTTTAGATTCCCCAAGTTATAGAGCCCATGCAATGATAAGAGATATTTGAGCACCGTTTTGCATGTCGCTGTTGAAATTGACTACCCAAGACATCTAGAGCAGCCATAGCCAACCTTTCATCTTTGTAGCTGAGAAATCCTAACATGCGCTCCTTAGTTGCAGGTCCTTCAAAGGCTTTCTGCTGCTTCAGGGTTCTGACAGAGAAAGTAGCCTCCATCTTCAACCTGTAGAGAAAAACTTATTTTGAAAGTTAGATATAAAATGATGGTAAATAACAAGGATTATGTCAACACTCAGGCCAAAATCTAAGGAGAGTGAAATGTCTTTTCATAGCCTGTCACCCAGACTTAGTCATAAGTGCAAGACAAAGGATCCATCATTCTACTATCATCTCCTTACACGAAAATAAATGCATTTAATTCATATAGATCACCAAACAATCTCACAATCATTACTTGGCTATGCTGACGCCATCACTATAAATCTGCCATCAACTCAACAAACTTCACCAATATGGGGAAGAGAGGCACCACGTACCTAACCTGTCACCGAAGTCCTTACATAAAGGCAAATATGCTGCCACTTACACCATATATTCTTAAAACACCACATGTGTTTTTTAGAAGGTTAACCATTTTGAAAATTAATGGTCATATGAGTAAATCCCCAGTGGGTTCAATTTAGAACCAACATCTTTACATTATAAATTTTGAGTGTCATCAATCATGAACCTGAATAAAAAGACTATTAGAGTTTACATAAATCTTCATCATTAAAAAAATCTATGCACACCATGTTGATATGCTGAAGGTTTGTAGCCCACTTGGATACAATATCCGCTTGTTCATTACATTCTCTGCGAACATGAGTGATTCTAAAATCAGGGAGACAGTATAGGATATTGGAGATTTCTTCCATAATATTTTGAAGATTCCAAGCTTTAGCACACCCATTCTTGATAGCATTCACAATGATCTATGAATCCCCTTCAAGATGAACCTTTTGCAGTTTCATCCTCTTTCCAAGTTGAAGAGCCAACAAGGTAGCACTTGCTTCCGCTATATTGTTGGTGTCATCTTCCATTCGTTGGGCACCTAAGGCCAAAACATTCCCCTTCCAATCCCTTACAACCACACTAGCACCAGAGGGCCCAAGGTTGCCTCTAGAGGCCCCATCAAAATTAATTTTCACCCAGGCTTTCTCAAGAAACATCCACTTCAAATCCTTCCAATTCTGCTTGTTTGTGTTAGAATTCTTAATTCCTCCATTTCTAAATTTCAAACTAGGCCACTTGGAATGAATAAATCTGTCATTATTTGTATAGACATAGCTCCCTGTGGATGATTGCAGAGAAGATTTTAAAGTCTCTTCAATGGCACAAATTATGCTAATCTTAACCCTGTGAATGGACCTTTCCTTATTTTGAAAAATCCTTCGGTTATGTTCCTTCCATAATTCCCAAATAACTATAGAGGTGTAGACCTTCCAAACAGAAGAAGTGGATTTAAGTGGGATGGGCCAGCTTTGAAATACTTCTTGAACACCATTTTGCATAGGTCCTATTTAATTATGCCTTTCCTTGATCATACTCCAACACTCCTCAGAAAATGGGCATTGAATAAGCAAGTGGTCAATATCTTTTGATGCTGCTTTGCTGAGAGCACATCTAGTGGGCCCTTGAAGTCCAAACCACTTTCTTCTTTCAACAGTGAGAATTATTTTATGCACTGCTAGCCATGCAAATGCCCCTACCTTTGGCAGACATTATTTATCCCAGAATAATTTAGTTGGCCAGAGGGGGGATCCCTTCCATCTTCCTGGGATGAGTAACCAAGCTTCACAAAGTAGATTCCACTTTTTTCTCTACACCAAATCAGCTTGTCTTCCTGATTAGATCTAATAAAACATCAATGTTGAAGCATTTCTTCCATTAAAGTCTGTTGATGACCTGGGAGGTCAAAATTATCCATTGCTTTCCATTTCCATTTGGGTCCAAGAGGAGAGTTCCTATTTTCTAAGTAACCAGAAACCTTTTGACCCCACCTTAGAGTGAAGAATTCTCTTAGTTCAGTAAATCTAGCATCATATTTTAAGATCAAATGGTTGTTCCATGAGTCATCCTAGGATAATGATTTTGTGCCATTGCTTACATGCCAAGATACATGTCATTGAATGAAATGTATGCAATCTAAAATGAAGTTCCAGATTGCAGAACCTCTGGGGGGATTAGAAATAGTGAGGATTCTTTCATCATTTGTATAGTCCAAATATTTTTCTCTCAAAATTTTGACCCATAAGCTTCCTAGCTAACTGCATATATTCCAAACAAGTTTTTCTCCTAGAGCTAAATTCATCATTCTCCAATCCTTCAGCCCTACAACTCTATTTAACTTGTTTTTACAAATCTTATCCCATGCAAGGAGAGGCCATTTATCACCCTCCTCAACCCCATTCCAAAAAAACTTTCTCATTCTTTTTGTGATTATTATTTTTATATTGTTAATATCATACATTAAACCATGATAATTCTTATATATATATATATATATATATATA
>MU226169.1:9087116-9107414 GCA_018584345.1 Thuja plicata
GTGTGTGCGCGTGCGCGCGTGTGTATATACATACATACAACAAGAAATTATGATCAAAGGAATGATAAATTCCCTAAAGTTAACATTAGGCATTAATTATAAAAATTGCTTTTCTCAGCTCAGTGATGTAAAATATGTGAATTATTAACAACTATCTACATAAGGCCTGAGACCCTCTGGTAGCCTCTTCCACTTTAAATTAGGGATGGTAGATAGTGAGAAGTATAAAAAGAACAAGATTGGATAGGGTACAAGAAACTGAAAATTCCTTAGCAATGAGGAAAAAAGGAGGAGCCAATAAAGAACAAGGGAAAATGCTGGAAAAAAAATCTGGTTGGTCCCCCAACCAATAACCATTCCCAAATTTGTTTTAGAGGTAAATCACATCCCTCTTGGGTATGAAGATCGAGCAAAAAAATGAAATAAAAACTTCGTAAACAAGTGCAACTACAAAGTAATCTAAACAAAGCTATGTCAAAACAAAAGTTCCAAAGGCCTTGAATTTTTTTTGATTGGGACAAAATAAACTACAAGGCTCTTGTGAAGGTTATAGCCTAGGTGGAAATACCTTAAAAACTGATGCTGAAACCACTAAAATAAAAGAAAAGGTTGATAGTTTTCAAAGAACAACCCTGGTTATCAAATCATCAATTTTAAAGCCTATATGAGAGAGATATGAAAAAGTAGGGGTCCTGGCAATGTGGATGGGTCCCAACATATTGAAACAAAACATGACACGATGTTGGAAGGAACAATTCCACAAATAGGTAAGTATTCTACCCCTTGATACGAATTTCATTATGATTGAATGTGATAATAAAGAAATTAGGAATACTATTTATTTGGAAGTCCTTTAGTATTCAATGACTATGGATTTCACTTCACCAAATGGGTCCCAAATTTTAATTTGAAAACCTATAGACCCCCTAAACGTAAAAAATAGATTAATTTAGTATTCCGTCCTACATAATTCCTATGTATGGAAGCATTAGAAATTATTGGTAATACAATGGGCTCATTTATGGACTATTAAGACCCTCACCAAAATGTAAGAGAAACAAAAATACTAGTGGATATTGATACTAAAACCAAAACCATAGAACCTTTAGAGGTAATAACATTATACGACAGATTAAACATTGACCTTGAATTCTTCTATGGAGAGATTAAGGATACAAAGGTTATTTTGAAACCTAGAAAAGTAATTAATAAATGAATTGTATGTATAATCTCAAACCCCAAGTACGATCCTAATGTTAACATACAATATAATGAAGAAAAGGGAGGTTTTGAGATAAATTTATTGAAACTAGTAGAGAAAAAAATAATCAATCAATATTCACCAAGACAAATCTTGTAGAGAATATGAGAAAAGAAATAGAAGTAAACAATGAGGCTTTGAGAAAGCTAGTGGAAATATCAGACAATTTCAAGGAGAAAGTAAGTAAACAAAGGATAAAGCCTGGTAATCAAAAGGAGACAAAGGAAAGAACAAAGCAAGAACCTTATGAGGCAAGAAACGAGCCCAAAGCTGCTACTAGTATTTTGAAAAAAAAAACAATTTTGAGGAAGCAAGGAAAGAATCATTATCAACTAGAAAATAAAATTTATAGAATATTCTAGAGGATGCAGAATAATTTAAAGCATAAGTTAAGGAACAAATATTCCCTTTAGAAAAATTAGAGGGTGAATAAAGTTAAGATTTGAGAAGGGAAGAAAATAAAATAGAATATACAAAATTAGGGAAGAAAAAATAATTAAAATAGAGAATACAGATCATGTCCCTATAGAAAAGGAGGATGTTCCCCCAGAATTATAGGAAATTTATGACATGATGAATACCATATGAAGAAGAGCAAGATAAGGAAGACTTATCACTAGAAAAACAACAACTAGTGAAAAAAATGTTAGAAATGATGGAAGTAGAAGAAATAACCAATGAGGAAGAAGATATGGTTCCCCTAACAGAGGTGGAAAGGGAAGTAGAAGAAGACATATTGGGGATAACACAAACACAATAGGGTAAAGTGAATCTAGATTGTGCCAAAACAACAAAAAGAAGAGGCAGGAAATCTATGACAAAACTAAGAGAAAGAGATGCATCTGCAGGCGATCAAACAAAAATTACAACTTTACTAAATGTAGGGAAGGGGAAGTTGCTTCCTATAGGGCCATGAAGATAATTAATTAGAATGTTAGGGGTATGAATGCCTCTAACAAACAATGAATAGTAAAAAGTTGCATCTTTTCAATCAATGTAGAAATTATAATGCTACAAGAAATAAAATTCAATAAGGAGGAAATGGAGTTCTTTAGTAAGAAAATAGGTATTTGGAATATGGATGGAGAATAAGCAGACGAAGACTTAGGGGGATTATGATTAATTTGGGATCCCAGAGTAGTTACTTTTGAGAAAAATAGTAGTCACATAAATTGGATGAGTGACTTTATTAAAAGTATTAGAAGTAATTTGAAGCTCCTTTTAATCAATGTATATGGCCCCATACAAAATCAAGTGGAAATGGAAGTGTGGAGATAAATAGAAGGCATTTTAAATTATATTATAGGTTAGAAATACGTAATTGGTGGGGACTTAAATTCCATATTAGACCCAACTGAAAATGAGGAGAAGCAACAAAAGACACATAATCAACAATTGATTTTAGAAATTGGGTAAATTAAAATAACATGATTGAAATTAAGACAAAAAATGGAGCTTATACATGGAATAACAGAAGGCAAGGATTTAGTCATATTGTAGAGAAATTAGATAGGTTCTTCTTTAGAGGCAATTGGATAGATTTTACATATAATCTCAAAGCAAGATTCCTCCTAGACTCAGTGTCCGATCATTTTCCAGTACATCTGCTAACCAGTGAAGAAAATAAACCTAAAAGGTGCCCATTTAAATTTGAGAAAATGTGGTTGAAAGATGACCTCATCAGAAAAATTGAACAATGGTGGAAGGAAGAAAATTTTTTAGGATCAAAATTATATTGTGTTATCTCTAAATAGAAAATAGTCAAAAGAAAGCTTCTTCAATGGAATAAGGAACATTTTGGCAACATCTTTGAAACAAAAAGAAAATTTAAAGAAGAAATAGAGTGCCTGAATAGTGTAGTAATAGAAAAAGGCATCGACCAAGATAAATTTCTAAAAGAAAAAGAATTACTGACTAAATATGAAGACATATTAGCAAAGGAAGAAAGATATTGGCGACAAAAATCAAGAGAAACTTGGTTAGAAGAAGGTAATAAAAATACTAAATTATTTTATAATAGTACTAAAATAAGAAGGAATATTAATAGAATAGTAAAGATTAAAAATAGTAATGGGGAAGTATAGATGATCCCCTAGAGATAGAAAAAAATCAGTAAATTATTATGAAAATATTTTGAACAATTGGGAAGGATCAAATCTAGAAGCCCAAAAGAAAATATTGACAAATATACCAAGGATAATTACAGAATATCTAATTAAAATGTTAAAACAAAAATTCACCAAGGAAGAAATAGAAACAACAGTGAAATATTTACACTCGGACAAAGCCCTGGGTCTCGATGGATTTCCAACCTTCTTCTTTTAGAAGTGTTGGCACTTTATAGGAAATGAACTAGTAGAGGCATTAGAAAATGCAAGAAATTTAGGGAGAATACTTAAGGACGTAAACAAAACATTTATTACTCTCATTCCAAAAAAAGAGAAAGCTAAATTTTTTGATGAATTCAAGCCAATCTTTCTTTGTAATATAATTTACAAAATACTTACAAAGACCATGAATTTCTTTTTTAAGAAAATATCGCCTGAAATAATAGAAGATGAACAGACGGGGTTCATCCCAGGTAGATCCATATTTTATGGGGTTATCATAACATAAGAGGTCATTCATTCTATACAAAAAAATCATGAACCCAACATGCTGATTAAACTAGACATCAAAAAAGCCTAGGATAAAGTAGATTGGCTCTTTCTCTACAGATTTTTAGAATCATTTGGCTTTGATAAATAATGGATACAACTAATATTTGAATGTATATCAAGCCCTAGGATAACTGTATTAGTTAATGGTACACCAGAAGGCTTCTTTAATAACTCAAGAAGATTAAGATAGGGAGATCCTTTATCTCCTTTTCTCTTTATCATTTTGTCAGAGGCACAAGGTAGATCCATTACTAAAGAAAAAGAAAATGGACGGATATAAGGTATCAAAGTTACAAGTGAACTAGAACCTATTACTCACTAACAATTCACCGATGATACAACATTGTGTGAGAAGGCAGAAAAATAAGAAGCTAGGGAGATCAAAAAGATACTAAACTCATATTCAAAAGTATCCAGACATGATATTAATCAAGAAAAATAAAAAATATTTTTCTTCAACATAGGACAAAGGATAGAAACTTATATCTACAATATTTTAAACTTCAAAAGGAGAGTTACCATGCAAATATTTGGAGCTACCTCTAGAGAAATAAAACATAATGAAAAAATCATGGGCTCATGTTGTAAATAATATAGAAAAGAAAGTAGGATCATGGAAAGGAAAATGGTTATCCTCAGCTAGAAGAGAAACATTGTTAAAATTGGTTATTTCAACTATTTCCATCTACCAATTATTTTGAATAAATCTCCCTTTAAGAAATAAGGAAAAATTAGAGGAATACCTCAGGTCTTTTTTCTGGCAAGGAATAGTATAAATGAAAAAAATTAGCAATGATTGCATGGGAGAAAAAGTGTCATCCAAAAAAGGAAGGAGGTATAGGTATTAAAAGTATTAGAGAAAAAAGCAAAGCCTTGGGATAAAAACTAGTTGGGAAGGTGTATAAAGAACCCAATCTAAAACTGGGTAGAATTTTAAGACATAAGTACCTAGATGGGGATGATCTGGAAAACATTTTTAGAACAATTGCCCCCAGAAAAGGATCAAGGGTCTAGACCTTTATGATAGAATGCAGGAATATTTTAACAGACAAGTTGACTTGGGATGTATCAACAAGTGACCAAGTCCTCTTCTAGAGAGACTTGTGGGGAGGTTACCTAGCAATTTTAAATCTAGTAAACATTGACAACTGTAAAGAAATCCTAGAAGCACATTGGGGTAAATACATTAAGGACTATATAGAAATAACTTGTGGAAATCCAACACTAGGATGAAAATGGAAATCTATGGAGGATGTGGATATTCCAAATAATGACAAAGAAATAATCAAGATAATTATAGAAAGAAAGAATATAAAACTAAGGAAAGATAATAATATATTGGTATGGGATTTATGCAAAATAGGAGAATACAATTCTTAAGATGATTACAACTACTTAATCAAAAAACAAAAAAAATCCAAAAGCAAATATACCTCTGGAGATGTGCTGGAATAAAAATTGTATGTCAAAAGTTGGCATGTTCACTTAGGCAGCCCTACAAGGCATGATTTTGAAAGTAGATAGATTCACTAAAATGGGCGTTGAGGGACCAAAAATATGCCCCTTATGTGAAAAAATGGAAGAATCCATAGACCATATACTTGTTAACTATCAATATACTACCAATTACTAGAAATGGCTCTATAATAAAATAGATTGGAGCAATGCCCTTCTGAATAAAATATTAAGTCTATTTCAAAGCTAGCCAAAGTTACATCCAAATAATCTATATGGGAATATATGGATCACGACCCCATCAACAATAATATGGGAATTCTAGAAATAGCCAAATAAGAGAATATTCAAAGATAAGAAAATGGACTGGGAACAATTAATTAGAAAGATAGAAGCAACTGTTGTAGAAATCATAAACAATAAAATAATGGCCCATCAAAAAAATGAAACCAAACAGACATATTGGGATGAAAAGATAAGATTTATATGGAAGGGATTAAGGATCCCCTCCTATGTAGGGGAAGGTGGAGAAATAAGTAAACAAAAGAGAGAAAAATGAAAATGGAACTCACCTAAGCATAGATGATACAAACTCAACTTTGACATAGCAACAAGAGGTAATCCAAGAGTACTTGGTATAGGATGCAATATAAACAATTGGGACAAAATAGGAGTGACAATAATTTCCAAACCAATTGGAAAAGAGACAAATAATACAACAAAGATAAGGGCATTAATAGAAAGAATGTTACTATGCAAAGACCTATAGATTGAGAAACAAGAAATAGAAGGGGAATCATCTATCTTGGTTAATGCAATAGGAAAGGGATTAATTCCAAATTGGAGATTAAATACACTAATTGAAAGAGCACTGGACCTAGTGAAATATTTCAAGAAATTCATCAATAACCACATATACAGAGAAAGAAATATAATTGCAGATAAATTGGCTAATCTGGGAGTTGATGGAAATATTATTGAAAGTATAGGATAAGGAATTATAGTAGAGATAGGAGACAAGAAAGAACAAAAGATAAATCAACATGAAAACACTAAAATAAGAGCTCGATAAATCTTAAAAGCGTAGTAAAAATTATTAAATGACTAATAGAAAAATATGATTAATTTTTTAGCAATTAATTAACTCCCAATTTTGAGAATCATAGTACAAAAGCCTCCCAGAATGCTCTAAAAGTAAATCAAGTAAATTTGGTAAAGGTATAAAAAGGCATGTCACTTACTAAGGAGTTTCCCTGAAGTTGTTGAGGTAAGTCCCTCATAACAATCAATAAATAATCAGTCGAAAGGATGAAAATACCAATATCACTTACTTAAGATTATAGTAAGGGGTATTAGTTGGTTTACAGGAAAATGGCTAATGAAGTCTTTGTTGATGTTTTCAATACATGAAACTATGGATCAAACAATAAATGAAAACACCTTCCACAAGCAAGGGTAGCAAGAAAATAATTTCTATATTCATCAAAATAAAAAGGATTACAATTTACAAGATTACATAATTGGAGGATGAACTAAAATGAAGAGATCAATTGCTTTTATATAAAGCAATAGATCTAAAAATAAAAAAGCTAACTCAAAACTAACATTAGCAATCTAAAGCTAAGGTTTGCAAACTAGAAGTGCATGATATACACAATGTGAAAACTAGAGCCTAACTAAAATTAGATTAAGCTAAATTTAGACTCACCAAGTGAATTTAAGCTAGAGCATGAATGTGAAAACATGTGCTTTGATTACACATAATAATATGCATGATAATGTTCTCTATCATGTGCATAATTAATTAAAGAAACATATGCAAGTGTGCCTAAAGCAACTAATATGCATGCTCTAAGAGTATTTTTCCTAGGTTATCTGGGTCCCATTTGGACTCCAGTAAATCCTTAAGCTTGATAGGTGTTACCAATTATAAATGGGAGAGTTAACTTTATCCCTTCTCGTTGCCTTTTATTTTATAGTTTTATTGAGGTATTTTGTTTTGTATAATCGATATGTTTATTTTTTACTTCCCCTAGTCTTCATTTTGCTATCTCTTTTACTCCCTTAGTCTTAGAACTTCTCCATATTTTGATTGAATTAATTTTCGTTGGAGAAACTTTACACCTCAATTGAGTACATTTAAGTTTAAATTAATGATGGTAAGCTATGGAACGTAGATGGCATCATGACATAGCTAATAGATGTTTTTAGAGATGGAAAAATGCCCAAAAGTGGGATCAATGATTAACTGAAAAGGCTTCTTGCATCACTATTTAAACTAGGTGACATTTCCCACATGTGAAGGCTTGTGAGAAGGCCCTTCCTCACAAAACCTTTTATATTAATTATTATAGTATTTGTAAGACCTCTATTGCAGAGGCAGGGTAGATAAAATTTAATCCTCATTCGTAGCAGCCTCATTTTGTGCATTAGAGAGGTGTAAGGTTAAAGAAATTTCATGGAGTCACATCTGTGTCTACTTCCAGAAGACATGAATAGATTTATGTCTTTCATGGGCAGAGTTAAACCAGAGAGGTGGGAAATACTGTTGAATGAGATAGATGACCTAGCTAATATGGGGGTCTAAGTGATTATGGGTGAAGAAATCATAAACTATGAATATAAATTTAGGGTAAATTATAAAATTCCTACTACCTTATTTTTAATTCTACTAGTTAAAGGTATAGAGAAAGATGATGCAATACAATTATACAAATGCATTTTCAAGAAAGAGTTGTTGGTAGGATTGGAAGTATTAGTGCATACTGTGAATACGAACTTTATGACTCCTTACCCATAGGAATATGGGTTGAGGGAGAAGTAGGGGACATCTAGAATCAAAGGGAAGAAGTAGTAAATGACCTATACTAATAATTAAAGACAAGAACACATTTAAAGAGCGGAGGACATATATAACAAAAAGAAAAAAATTTCTAATGAAATGACTTCATTTGAAACTAATAAAGGGAAAATGATGGTGGATAGAATATCTTTTCACAGTAGGATATGAAGTCCCAAAAAACATGCCTGATATTGAGGTAGAAAGAATCCAAGTCCTACCACCAATAGTGATGAAGACTAGCATGAAAAGGGAGGCATCATGAAAGGAAGCAAAGGCTTCTAAGAATAACCTAAACTTGGACATGGAAGAAACATGAGCTTCTTCAACATCAGGGACTTATATGGACAAAATTCTTTTCGATGAATAGGATATGGTCGTACCTAGTTTTGTCTTAGTAGTAAGGGGGGTTTTAAATTTTGTATGAAATATTCAGACCTATCAACATATATCATAGGGTTAGGTTCTTAACAAACATAGTTGAAATATAGTTTGTTATCTTTTGGCCATATTTAGACTAGTATAGTATAATGTGTTTTTTGGTACGCAATAACTACTACAATAGTATAAAAAATAATTTATTTAGTAAGGATACCACATACTTTATTTAGTAAGGATACCACCATGTTGGTAATCATGAGAGAGTTATGGTTAGATATCATTATTTTCTATAATTGTCGATGGGGTTTGATGGTTCCTATATAGTTTGTGAATGTTGTTAGATGCTTGCGGTAGGCTCTGTTTAATTCATCTCTTAAAAATAATACATATTGATTTGTGACTAACCTTGCATAGGCTATTTGAGATTCCATTTATAGGGCTAAAATATAGAATAGTGAATGATGTTTAATGACCTCTTTTGGTTATTAAGAATATAAAATTATACAAAGAGAATATAGCATGATATAGCCTAATTTGGTGTTATGGAAGAATGGTTTAGAAAGTATTTTATTTAGAGACTGTTTCCTTTGATCTGGTATGCTAAGCTAAGTAATCTCTTTACTGTCAGTAAATATTTTCTTAGCATTTTATCTGGCTCTATGAAAAGATGATTGTATGAAGTAAAAGAAAAATATTTTATCTTTATATGCTGGTAATCATCCATCTAGTTTAAGATTAGTCTCTTTAGGTCAATGAGGCTTTGTGATCTTGATTAATATCCTAGTTTAAATATGGTAAGGATAGTAGTTAGATAAATAATGTGAGATAGAAAGGAGCTATATTTATGCTTATTGTGGTATTGGTACTGGATTATTAATGTAATGGTTACACAATCCGTTATTGACAGTTCATTGTGTTTTAGAAGAGTCTAACATTTGTACCATAAAGGTATTAATAGAAGCCTGTATTTCATAGTTAAACTAGGTTCTTTCTTTGTTAATCATGCTAGCTATTATAGATTTGTAGAGATCCTCTCTAGATTTAATTATCTTGTAGACATGCATTTACAAATAAAAATATGGTGAAAGCTTATTACTAATAAAATGGTAGTAGTAGATTAGTAACAGTATGCAAGGATAGAGACATATAACAGTAGAAGAATATAAGAAAGCACAAGTTTCAAAATAGGTACGCCCAACAGGAAAGCCCCTTTTATTATTTTATTCTATTCTATCTCATACTATTTTATTTGCTAAATCGACCTTGTCCTAATACCTATCAAAAAAGAAAAAAAGAAATGGTGATCAAGGGGGATCGATTCAATCTCCTATTTAACATTAGGAATATGAACCTCCTCAAGAAAAATATGATTGAGATCACCTTGATGGAAGAGAATTCAATGCAATATTTATTCTCTTGGGGGTGTGATTTCTTTTTGTTTCTTAAAATGAAGGAAAGAAGATAATGCTATTATTCAAAATGTCTAATTTAATGAACTTGCTAAAACAATAAATGAGATAAAGATGGAAATAGAAGAGGATTTGTGTGAACCTAGAAATGAAATGAGAGAAATGATATTTCAAATCCAAATTCCTAACTTTCAAAATCTGAGAATGACTTGTAATTGTAGATCTGAGACCTAGAGGTTGTAAATTTTCTTCCTGCCAAATCTAAGATCAAAATGCAGGGGACATGACAAGAATGGAGATATGTACTCGAGACATGATGAGAATAATGATATGTAATCAAGACATGATGAGAATGATGACTTTTCCTTATGTTTTTGTCTAAATTTTTCATAGACTGTTTGGTTATTCCTATTTTTCCCAAAAAAATTCTAGTAGTTCTGTAACCTATTCTTGCACACAGAAAAACTGGGAACGAGGTTTTTTAAAGCCTCATCTTCATCATAAGAATAATGGGAATATTTTTTCTCAAGAGGTGGAGGAAGATCATTTTTATGCATGTTGGTCTCATTAAGATTCCTAGGAATGAAAGAGGACTCAAGTTCAAAGGAACCCATAAATCTGTGACTTCTTGTAACGAGAATGCTATATGTAGTACTTAATGTAATAACACTTACGCACAAAATGAAAATGGAGATACATGAAGTAAATTCAAACTAGGAGATCTAATATCATGCAAAGTATAAATGTAGATCTAACCCAATTTTAGATTTTGAAAGAAAATACATCTAAATGAAAATAATGTAATGCATAAAGAGATCTAAAGAAAGAGAATCTAACCATCAAAATCAAAAGGAGGAAATGCCATATGTTGGGTTCACCAAAATGTATAGGTGAACCTATATATCTAGACGCATACAATGTGACAAAGTTGTGAATGCAAAGAGTAATATCTAGACACCGAATCAGAATAGGGATGTAATGCACCAACTTCACCAAAATATATAGTATAAAATGGTGAGAAATGATAAGATGTAGATCACCCACCAAGATCTAGTGTACATTAGGAATACGAACCCAACCCTTATGAAAATATGATTAGCACAACCAAATGAGATAAGGGTGCAAATGCAAGATCTAAAACAAAGGAGGATTTGGTATTCCTTTATAGGGTAGATATGATGATGGTATGATAAAATGAGATATAGTAGATCTGATCTATGGAAGTAAATGCAAGAAAAGAGGAATAATGTATGCACCTTAAATCAAGAAGAGGAAATATGAACTTCAGATTTGAATTTAATTGTCATCGGAATTTTGGATCCTACTATAACTCCAAAACTGGAACTCTGAGACTTGTATCTATCTTCTCTAAAATTTTCAACCAAAAAGTGCAGAGACAAGTCATTTTTTCAGGGACAAGTCGATAAGTCAACTTGTTTTGATAGCTGCAAATCTGATGAAATTTTATGGGTTCCTATTTCTGCACTTGCACTTCCCAGATTTGATCCTATTAGTAATAAAAGTTGTTCTTTCACACATAAAATGGAAAATGATTGTCGAAAGGGGTTTTCCTTGGTCAAACCCATGTTTAGGAATTAACCTTGAAATTGAATTAAAATTACAGAAAGGAAAGAAGTATATAAATTAAGAAGGTAAATGATTGATTCACCTTGTATGAGACCCTCATGGATGGATATTGAGGTCTGTCAAATCCATGAAGATTCTTGTAATATTCTTGGAGTGAGATGTATAATAAAGGATGCCTTAAAAAATGCATGGATATATGATTTCCACTCCTAGATCATGAATGCATGTACGCTTGATAACCACTTGGAGAAGGAGAGAGAAAGAAGAATGAAAGGATATTCTTGCTTGACTTGTGAATTCCTCTACTTGGCCATCATGGGAGATAATATTGCATAAAATTGAGAATATTTCCTTTGATTGAATGGATATTTGAGGAATGGAGACTTGGAGATCTTGAATTGGATGTTTTTATTCAAATTTTGAATCCAAATCCTCAAGTGAACAACTTGAATGCTTGAATAGTTGCACATATGATCGATTTCTAATGAATCAATTGCAACAAAAAGGTATGCTAAAATGAGATAAGAGAGACCCCTTTTATACTTTTTTTAAGGATTCAAATTTGATCCAGGCTTACCACAAAATAATACCTTGGAGAAAGACCCTGACATTGGGCCCAGAGCCAGATCTGGGCTGAAAAACCTAGGGACAAGTCAAGAGCCAAATTGTACCCCATGGAACAAGTCAATATATTGACTTGTACCCCCGGGGAATGATTCAAGAAATTGAATTTTCCAAGGAAGAATAATCCTAAGATGTCAGGAAAAGTGGGGAGATGCAGGAAAAACATAAATGCAGACATTCGAGATCAAGCATAATAGACATACAAACCTCAGAGTCACCAAAATGGGGTCTAATAGTTCCTAAAAGACATCCATTTATGGGTGTTAAATTTTTAGAATGATACACTTTCACAAGAAAAGGGTAGGAAATCAATCGATCAAGCCTTCAAGAAATTAGAGTATTCTCAAGGTCTTTAAGCATCGAAGTCTTCAACCCTTAAAAGCATTCTTCTTCTTCATCAAGAATTATGGTAAACTACAACATCAATGATCTCCTTTTATGTATTTGTGGAGATCAAAATATTGCATTAACATTTTTTATTACATCCAAAGAAGTATTGCACCATAAAGGTATAAGGTGATTTACAATTCAAATCTAGCTCCTACTTTATATTTTTTTACACAATTTACTTTCATTTTCATTTTGGTGTCTAATTCTATACACCTCTGTTGTAATTTATTGTACTCACAAAACAAATGGTGGAACCTTTTCTTATATTCCCGCAACTCATCCTTATCCCATTATGTGACATCATGGGATAATATTTATATTTCCAACACCATTTTAGTTGCATATACCCCAGTAGTATTAGCTACCCTCTCTATGATGACATTACCGCTCAATTTTGGGTTGATGTCTTCTATGTATGGCTTATTCTCAACAGGAGATAATGACCAAATTTCCAATATTGCATGACCACTACTGTAAAAGGATCCCTTCATTTCAAGATTTACCTATTCTGATTCCTTTCCATATAATAGTATATTTATTCTCACAACATCAAAGGAAATTACATCTGCAATATTCCACTATGGAAGAATGAAAACCCCTTCCTTATGTACAATCCTTTTCCCCTCTTCAGGAGTAATGGCCTCAAATTCCTTGGTCATTTTTAATTTGACCTCCTCCTCATTTTCTTTCTCAGACTTGTCTGGCCTTTGAGACTTATTCTCCTCACATCTCTTGTTGTAATCCTCCAGGTGTACCATCCACAACAACCGCTGAAAAGCATTGGTCTTTACAAAAGTTTCATCTTGTAGGAAGGCATCACATGATTCCTTCCTCATATCTCTATATACTTTTCCCTGAATGTCCAAACTGGTAAAATCAACAACTAGAGCAATGGGAGGAGCTGAAATTTCGACTTGTAAATCATGTTCAGAGATGATTATGCAATCATCATCACTATAATCCTCAATATCACCTGTGTCTTCTACAACTTGTACTTCTGGTTGTTCCCATTGGAATAACTTAGGAAATTTAAGTACTGAGAGGGGAGGGGTGGATCAGTACCCTTAAAACTTTTAAGCATACAAGCTGATCAATTACTGAGTTGAATACATTGCATAATATGAACATAAAGTAAATGAATCAAAACATAAAATTTGAAACACATAACACAATGATTTTGGTGACGTAGAAATCCTTTGTTAGAGGGAAAAAATGCGGTGGGGATGACACCCAAAATGCTTCACTACTGCAATATAAAGGTTGCTCGGTTAGAGCTACAATGTTAGCTACTTTTGATAGCTTACCTTGTTAGGAGTATAATACTCGGTTAAGAGTACAAAAGACTTATTCAGTCTACCTTGTTAAAGGATTTTAAAATCTCTAATCTAAGAGATATAACCTATTAAAGGATTTACAAAATATAAAGACCTGTTAGGGCCTACCCACAAATGGGATTTGTACTTCTTTGATTACAACAAAATTTAGTACAAAAATGTATGATAAAAATGCATCGATCAAATGTTGTCTAGACTCATTATTCTCACTAACTTTGTTACCTTAATCTGCACTTGATAGCTTAGTATTATAATCTCTTCTTCCATCTGCATCTGTCTCCTTCGTTTTTCTTCGCAATAACTTCATCAACACCAACTCTTCAAATTCAGTAACAACAACTTACTCATTCTTTCAATCTGATCTCTTATACAATTTCGAAGTGGTTAACTATGATTTAGGTGGTTAAATAGATCTAGGGAAACATCATTCAACAATAGAGATTAAGCGGTTAAACTTTGGTTACACCTCCAATGTCTTGTGCCTTCTAAAACTTCATTAGTGGATCTTCCTCGTGATCATGTTCAATAATGTGTTTGGAATCCCAATGATTTAACTAATGCTTACCTTTAATTCTATGCATCACTTCCTTCTCGGTGTCCAGATTCAATGTATCTAAATTCAATTGAAATGTCAGCTATGGAATACTCGGTAACATACTTGTGCTTACTCGGTAACTCCGAACTCTCTTCTTGGTGCTTATGAGTGCTTGGTAACTATCTTTGCATGACTCGATATGTGTAGCTTGCTCGGTACTTTGTGGCTATCTCAGTTTCCTTTACCGGCTATGTCTCAAGCAATATATTGACTTATCTACTTCGGTTACATTCACTGATATATGACTTTGCAGAAAACTAATGACAATAAAAATCACTTTAGGAGTAACATTTCCTTCCCTTTTGATTTTGGTGGTGATAGAGTCGGTGGATTAGGTCCCCTCCTTGGTTCCTCTCGTGGATCAACAATGTGAATCCCCTTCAAAGTTTTGGGGGGAAAAACAAAAGACTTATCATACTTCATAATCTTTTTTATTTTTCTTCTTCTCTCCTCATCACTGTCACTATCATCACTGACCTCCTTCACTCTCACCCTTTTACACACTTTGATATTCAAAGGAGAGTACTCTGGGGGCCTTTCTTCACCTTCGCCCTCTTTGAGAGATGGGAGTGGAGTTGTTTCCTGAGAAGATAACATAGTAGATTTGAGAGAATACAGTGGGGTATTTACAAATTTATGCAACACATGAGTCTTGTCCCCTGATTTTAACCTATTCTTCTTCTGTCTCAACATTAGCGTTGTTTCCTCAAAATGGCCCACCAGTATGTTCATTTTCACAGAAAATAGATTTAATGTCTACATGGGATCATATTTGGGATCAACATTCTTGATCTCATCCCATAATTTTTTATAGGCCACCCACTTATTTTTGTTTTCCTCCTGTTGATCCTCATCATAGACATTCCAAATTAAATCCTCTGGGTAATTAAATTCATGTGAGACTAGGAGGTGATCTTTATCCTTTGTCTGAAAATGTTGTAGAATTTTTTAGGGTCACTATGCCTGACTGTGCTAACAACTAAATGGTAGGGCTTAACAAATTTCTCAAAATGTACCCATCCACCCTTACTAATCAAAAAATGTGGAACTGCAGTGAAATTGGGGAAAATAGTTCCTTTGCTCCTCCCTGTCAGCTCCTTCTCCTGTATCCAGGAAATCTGTTTCATGACCTTTGAAAAACCTAACCTTAATGCTATGTTGTAAGGTAGAACATGTGGTTTATCATCATAATAATAAACCCTTAGGACTGTGCTCACTGAATATGTGATAACATCTCCCTAATTGTGCTCAATTTTTAATTCAGGAACTCTTTCCTTTGACCTTAAGAAATCCAGTAGCTCCTTAAGAATTGTTCAGGGATTAACCATCAAACTGGCCCTTAACCTTGAAGAAAAATAATTATTAAATAATACATAACTTGGAGCCTCCCAATCCATAGACATAACTGTACTCCAAGTTTGAACTGACATCTCTTCACCATCCATTGTCTTGTTGAAGTTCATATGTTCTGCAAAGTAATCAACATTTTTGAACAAGAACATATGCATCAACATTGAGTACCAGTAGAAATAGGGTTTCTCTCCATTCTGTAATTTCACCATCTCTTCATGGATATTCTCTGCCAGATATGGGGCAAAATCATATATTACTGTGAAATTTGGGTGTTGGATCATGATAGCCATGTACATGTAATCTGGAGGAATCATTGTGCTAGGGTACTTCCCTAAGAATTGACAAACTATATAGAATGTAGCTCTCAAATGTGGAGCAAAAGCCTCAATGGGAAAAGACTCTCTAGAACTAGGGCCAATTTAATATTTTGCACTCCCTACCTTATCCAAATGAGATGGAAGAAAGCTCTCTTTGAAAAATTATTTTGTTTTCGTATACTTCTCCCATATCTCCTCCAAATAAACAGTCTCTAAAGATGCAATAGGTTCGTATAAATAAAAAATCTCTTGGAACTCCTCTCTGCAAATTTTCAATAGAGGATCACCATTGTTTCCTCTCACAACTCTAGAAAATAGATCATATATATGTTTGCAACTGCTAGCATCAAATCTACATCCATAAAAACATTTGACACTGCCAACTTTCCAAGGTCATAATTCCATGCATTTGATTCAGGGTTTTCTAAGTGAGACTGTCCATACCAAAATTATGAACATACTTAATCCTTTCATAGGAACCTTGGCATCTACAAAATGGATGGTTTTATCGTATAACCCTACATCCATCTCCTACCAATTTCTTCCTTATAGGTCTTTCAGTTGTTGAGGGTTTTAATTGGTTAGGAAATTATCAAATAAATCCCTCTTAAGGTATTATGTCTGGCCTAAATGGTTTCTCTAAGGCAAAATTTTGAAAAACAAGGGCTTTCTTTTAACAATAATTCACAGATATAGAAAACTAGGGTTTCTAACAATTTCTAAAATTCAAGATGAATTTCAAATGAATTTTGGAAAATTCTAACCCTATCTCAGTTTCAACACTCAAAATAAAACTTTCCCCCACAAATTTAGATTAATTCACCAGGAATATACCATGTAATAAAACAAAGAGATGGAAACCCTACTTATGACTTTTTGCTTCAAACCAAGACCAAATTTTGCACAAAAAACTTCACTCGATCTCTTTTACAGCTCCAGATCACTTCAAGAATAGTGTGAATGTAGAATGATCAAAAAGTAGTTTGAATTTTCCTTTTATTACCGTATGCAATTGCTAATTCAATATTCCATTAATCCATACGCGCAAAGAAACAAATCAAAAACAACTTGAGTCAAAATTTAAATTTGAGTCGTCAGTATAACCACATCCAATGATCACAAATAGTCAATCTGACATTGACCACCACGTCTACAAATGGGCCCAAGCACCAGCCAATAGAAAGTCACTGTATCACCATATGCATCATGTCATCGTTTCACCCTACCTTTCTTCAACCTTCAATGACCAGGGACACATGGCAAGATCTCATGATCTTGCGATGGTCAAATATCTCACAAATTTGATCACGGGATCACGACAACCACTGATCTTGATTTCTCTTTAAATGTCGCTCAAAACACCAACCTACCTTTATGAAATAAACCTCAAAGATTAAAAGATCTCTGTTGAATATCACCATGTGCAAAAAGATGAGGACTTTAGTTGCCCACTAGAGAACATCAATGTAATTGGCAACTAAAATATACAATTCTTTAAGTAATTCCTATGACCAATCATTTTGCAACATTTGTCCACCACCCGATCCTACCTTCTCTGTTATCCACTAGCCCAAGACATGTGGCGACATCTCACCATCCCATGGTCAATAAAGATTATGCAACTTTCATTGCGGGATCACGAGAGTCGTTGATCTCTTAAGATCTTTACCCATTGACCAACGTAGTTCATTTAATCTCTAAGTTAAAAACGAGCACCTTTTCCTTTGAACAAAAAATCACTGTTTATTTCTTGCACATGCTAAAAGATGAAACCTTTAGTATCTCAAGAATTAACTATAATGATTGCCAAACATAATATAAGGTAAGAAGTAACACCGTAGACCAACCAAAGCATGACAAAAGACACATCCTTGCTATCCCATGATCAGCTGGGTCCAAGCTGTGACATCATCACAAGATTGCAAACGAATCAAAATACACCACGCAACCTGCTGCTGGAAAAGATAAAGGGACCCACCTAATACAATCACACAACCCTTAACTTAGGCATTAAATAAAACATACCAAGGCACAAGGAATTAGGAAAACAACTACTTAAGGCTTGAAAAATTTAAAAGAGACAAACCCTTAAAACATAAAGCAATAGGAAATTTATGAACCAATCCCCTTGAACGATGGCATAGCCTAACCTTAAGTGACTTAAGTTACTCAAAAAGGTAATGACCAAACAAAATATTTAAGGGTTTTTCTTCAAACGACTTACTTTTCAAACATAAAATTCTAAACCCTAACCTTCAGAGAGCCAATAACATTGCAAACCCTAAAAATTTGACCTAAAGGCCTCTCAGAACTCATAAAATTTGCAGGGCTGAAAACCTTATCACCTGGTTACATGAGACCTTGATTAGATTGACAAGATTGAGAGGTAGGACTAATTAGGATGAAGTCAAGTGCCTTAATTCTCTATCATGTGACAACTAGGGGATAAAATCACATGTCTACTAGAGAATTCTAGAAATATTTATAGATCTCTAAGTAAAATTAACATATGAACATGTGTCAAAAGGTCCTAACTATGAATTAATTAGCCAATGGATCTTGTTCACACTGCAAAGGGGGGAATTGAATAGAAAAAACAACTCATATTCGCACCACACACATCAATAATGGGTGCAAAATATAGAAGATCAAATATGATCACTCAACGTATTCAAGCAATACACAATGTATGTCTGATAATTTTCTTATATACACAAGGTTGACAGGTAGGACTAATTGGGGTGATAACAAGTTTCCTAATCTTATGCCATGTAACAATTAGGAGATAAGTTCATACGTCTTTTGGAATTTTAGAAAGATTCCTAATTCCTAGATAGATTTATCATGTGAACATCTGTGAAAAGTCCTAAGAACTAGTTATATAACGTGTCTTATTCTCACTACAAAAAGAGTTCAACCAAATACCAAAAAACTTCTATATCTACACCAACACATCAATAATAGATGCCAAATATATTAGATCAAATATGATGAATGAATATGTCCAAGCAATACACAATGTAACTATGAGACCTTGCTTATATGGACAAGGTTGAGAAGTAGGAAAAAATAGGATGACTACACGTTTCTTAATCTCATGTCACATGACAACAAAGGGTTAAGACCACGTGTCTAATATAGACTTCTAGAAAAATTCCCAACTCATTAAGTAAACTTATCTTGTAAACAAGTGTGAAAATGTTCTAACCAAGAACTACTTAGATAACATGTCTTGTTCACACTAATAGACATCAACGATACCATATAAACACCATCACCACAATTATACAAAACATTGACATATTAGACAAACACTACCACTACTATATAAAACAATTCTATACACATTACACCCTAACTCAATACACAACCATTCAAACTTTTTTCCCATTTCCAATCTCAAACTCATTTAATTTAAATCTTAAACATTTTAAAATGTACATCCTAAATAAGAAACGAAGGATAACTTTCACACATAAGACATATCCTCTCTTTGAAAAAACCATCCTAATCTAAACACAAATACCCAATTTCTTCTGGTTTCCACATGGTCATGAACCCATATACTTTGAACATTTTACAGTTGTACTTTCTGATGCATTGGGATTCAGTGAATTCCTACGAAGTCCATGTCAGTTCCCAATACAATTTGACCACAAACACACATGGCTTAGTCTGAAATTTGGGATGAGAGAAATCTTTCCAACGTCTATCAGTAAACACTTAACAATACAGGTATACAATTATTTCTTTCATATGGATCATGGCTCTGAAAATTATTATGAAAATGATTGATTCCAATGAGAATCAGAGACAAGATTTTCAAAGATCATTAATAACAATGTCTTAAACTTTGTATAGATGAAATGCCCTAAGCATGCGGATCTTTCTCTCACAATGTATGTTATAACCATAGCCTAAGAATGAACGTAAGGCTCAATAAATATTCAGAGGCCTTAAGCTTTCAAACAGATTAAAACTTAAGAAACTCTGTGCTTTTTTTTGAGCTTCATGGGTTCTGAAAGCCGCTTAACTCGCTTACAGAAGCTTGCTCCTCCACCCATCATAGTTCCTCCTCGTTCTATTGATAAGT
>MU226169.1:9189322-9202703 GCA_018584345.1 Thuja plicata
TTGATTATGATTTGATCAAGGAAATTGATATAATTGATATTGTTGATATTTGAAAATATTGATTTAGGGATTTGATAAATTGAGAAATGGGGCCCAAAGTCTAGGCGACCATTTTAGGGTGCATACATGTCCCACTTCCCTTTTCTTGTTATTTTGTATGTTTTAGGTGGGAGGGCGGTACTTCTTTCACCATTTAAGCTTAGGCTTAGCTAAATTTTAATGGCGGTACTCCTTTCACCCTTCCGCCTAATCTTATTATATTGAATAGGGGAGAAAAACTCCAGACCCGGAAAGAATCCTTTTAAAAGTTCAGACTTGGGTCAACCAACCAGTGCAACCAATCTACCCTCGATGTGTCCGATTGCTTGTCCCTTATTTTTGTTCATTGATTTCCAGATGCCCAAAAATAAACCCAATGAAGATTGCTCATAATGCACTGCCAAACCCGTAAAATAACTCCGTAGACCAGACCGATTCCATCATGCTAACAACAGATTCTTAAGTTCACCATACAATAGACACATCCCGGAGACCAGGTGTTATGCAAGGCATTCCAATCCTTACAAGAGAGAGGACAAAATGTGGGAACTCGAAAAGAAGACAAGAAACAAAAATGAAAACAACCAAGGAAAAAGAACTGTCCCGGAGGACAGCCAAAAAAATTATTTACAAGACAAGGTACCCCCCAACAAGGCACCGGGAAAGGGATATTTACAAGCCAGAAAATTTACATAAAATACAACTTGGGACAAACCCACCTCATTCAAAATAATGTTTGAGAAACTGTCTATTGACGGGCAATGGGATAGGTTCTCCAGTCATGGTGTTAAGGCGATAGGTGTTTGCCCCGCAGATTTTTGAAATTAAATATGGTCTGAGCTAGAGCCGTTGGACCTTAGTGTGCTTACCTTTCTTTTCCCGGGCCTTGTCCCACAATAGGACCAATTCCAAAATCCAAAAATCCTTGTATTGGGCTCTGCAGTCAAACCATCTTTTTACCACTGCTTGATGATGCGTGAAATGTTCTAGGGCTGCGTCTCGTTGTTCTTCCATTCGCACCAGATTTAGGAGCCAAACCTCCATGATATTATCCTGACTGCTGAATTCCTGCATAAACTACAAAACTAGGATTTGTAAGTTGATTGGGAATACTAGGTTCTGGCTATAAACTAGATGGAATGGGGATTTTACCAGGGCGACCTTAATTCAAATGCGATCTGCCCAGAGGGTGAATTTCAATTTTTGGTGTCAATCCCAGGGATTTTGTTCTAGCAAGTGTTTGATCACTTCAAGTAAATTTTTATTCGTAGACTCAGCAACACCATTCCCCTGGGGGTAATAGTTGCTAGAAAACTTCAGGGTGATCTTCCGATTGTAGGTCCACTCAAGTAATTGTACTGAAGAAAATGCCAGACCATTGTCACATACTAAAGCAAAGGGCATTCCAAATCTTGTGATGATGTTTTCTTCCAGGAATTTAATAACTACGTCAGCCGTGTTATTCTTGCAAGGTATAGCTTCCAACCACCAGGTGTAGTAATTAGTAGCAGTTAGGATGTACCAGTGGTTGGCAGATGAGTTGGGGTTTATTTCCCCGATGAAGTCAAATGCCCATTGGGCGAAGGGCCTAGCCTCAAAAACTAGTTGTAAAGGCATAGCCAGGTGACGCTCATGATGTGCTATGGTTTGACAAGTGTGGCATCTTCGAACGTGAGTGTAGATATCTTTAAATATACAGAGCTAATAATATCCATCCTAGAGGATTTTATGGGCAGTGGCATCGGCTGAGCCATGCTTGGTTCCAAACTGTTCATGGAATTCATCGATCATCTTTACAGCTTGGTCTCTGTTGATGCACCAAAGGTACACTCCCTTGTAATTCCTGCAGTAAAGCACAAAGTTTTTGATCATGAAGTGAGCACTTTTTATCTACAGGGCACGACGTTTATTCAGAGGTAGCCCCTCTGGGCATTTTTTATTTAGTAGTAGATATACCAGATCGGTATACCACGGGTCTCGAGTGATGGAATCCATCGTATAAGTCTGACATTCTATGTGGGGAGTCTCTTCTGCCATTGCTCGACTTAGTCCCTAGCCTTGGACTATCTTCATGGGTTGCATTTCCAAATCGTATTCCTAGAGGATGGCCATCCATTTCCCCTGTCTTTTACCCAATTCACTCTGCATTAGCAGAGAGTTCATAGCTTGGTCCGAGATGATAGCATGCACCTTGCTCCAGAGAATATAATGCTGGAATTTCTTCATGGCGCGCACAAGAGCAAAGGCCTACTTTTCCAATGATGAATACTAGACTTCAGCATTCTTGAAGGGAGAGCTCATAAAAGCTATTGACCATTCTTCCCCTTCGACCTTTTGAGTTAACATTGTCGTGACAGAATGCGACGAAGCAAAGGAGTAAATGTAAAACGGAAGGGAGTAGTCCAAACTAGCCAAGACGGGTGCCTCCATTATTGTTTGTTTGATCTCGGGGAAGGCCCTCTTTGCTTTAGGACTCCACTCAATCTTGGTATCCCTTTTCATCATCTCATTGAGTGGTTTGACTATCTCGGCAAATCCAGTAATGAACCGCCAGACGAAGTTGATCTTTTCGAAGAAAGATCACATCTCTTTCTTACTGTCGGGCATTTGTAAATTTAGTAGTGCTTAAAATCTCTCAGAGTCTATGGATATACCCCTCTCAGAGATGATATGCCCAAGGAAATTCCCTTCTGTGACCCCGAATATACATTTCTTGGGGTTGAGGGATATCCCATACCAGCGACATCTCTCACAAATTTGAGTGAGGTGGGCAGAATATTCACGCCTGTCCTGAGAAAAGATGGTCAAACTATCCATGTAGATGATTATGCACTGATTCACAAGGCCCTCGAAGGTGATGTCCATGGCCTTTTGAAATGTGGCCCCTGTGTTGATTAATCCAAAGGGCATCCTCCTATATGCAAACGTTCCCTACTTGGTGGTGAACGTCATTTTCTCTTTGTCTTCGTACTTAACCATGACTTGGTTATACCCAGAGTACCCATCCAAAAATGACATCATTTGGGATCCATTCACTATTTGCAACACCTCATCCAACGAAGGGAGAGGGTGATTGTCTTTTTTAGAGGCTCTATTCAAATTCTAGAAATCTACGCAAAGACGAATTTCACCGCTCTTCTTTCTCACAGGGACCAAATTGACAACCCACATAGTGTGCCAGATTGGAAAGATTATCCGGGCTGACAGCAATTTTTCTAGCTCTTGATGAATCAGAGGTTTGATCAGTGGGTTTACTGGTCATTGCTTTTGCCAAAAAAGTTTAGCATCAGGTTTCAGGGGAATGGTATGAGTCATAATAGATGTGTCGTATGTTTTCAAATCCTCATATCCCCATGCGATTACGTCTATGTATTCTTAGAGAACCATGAGAATCTTCTCCTTCTCCTCAGGGGAGCAGGAGGTGCCAATGTGTATCATCTTTTCTTCACCAGGCTGGTCGATGTTTACTTTTTCAAAATTTCCTCCCTCAGAGGAGGATGACATCTTTTCTCGGCCCTGAGGGTCTGAGTTAAAAATTCGTTCAAGCGCAACCATCCCCTTTGGGATGGTGTTAGTGGGTAGATCCATGATCCCATTGTCTTTGTTACCCTATCCAGTATCCTCATGGTCTCATTCCTCCACTATCTGATCCTCAAAGACACCAACATTGGCCATGAAGGATAGGATATGCTGGTCATCCTCAAAAACTTGAAAGTGGGTGACATTATCTGGGATGGACAGGGTGGGGATCATCTCAACTAAAAATATTCAGAGTTACAAGCCAGCCATGGGCTCGAGTGTGCTGGCAGAAACAACGAGGGCATCCGGGACATAGTTCCGTCACCGTTGAATAAGATCAATGCCGACGGCATCAAAATCTTCAATAAGGCTCCACGCTCGATTGTGATATGCGGCCAGTCTTTTGTCATGGCATGTATATTGGCTCCGGACCTGTTTGAAAATTAACTCTGAATTACCCAAAGCCCGGAGGTGAGTGATTCCTTTCCTTAACACAAATAAGAGTCCAAGGACCGAAGCCTCATACTTCGTAACATTATTGGTGCAGTTCAAATGCAGTCTATAGGATGCGAGGAAGGATTTTCCTCGCGGGTTGATTAATTCTACTCCAGCCCCATAGCCTTGTTTGGACCGAGACACGTTGAACTTAAGGGTCCACAAATCATTATTTGTATTCTAGAGTTGGGGAGGAGCAGTCTTTGGGTTTCTTTTGGGAGACTTGGGAGAAGCTTCCTCCAGCACTGTTGGCATATGGGTGAGGTTTACCTTTGAAGGCATTTGAATTTGAGGTTCCTAGGGAAATGGCACCAAAGGAGTGTTTCCAATAGGAATATTGGGCTTTGGGGAATCAACTATGCATTCTTTATTCTGGAAGGTGTCGATGTGCCGGATAGCGACAGAAAGGCAAAGTTCACACTCTAGTTCTGAATGTTTCTGATAGTGTTCTCAGCACCAAGTACTAGACAAGAGTGTAGCAGGGGTCACTGCGGCACCTTGAGAGTCAACCTCAACCCTCAACTTTTCTTCTAGGTCTTGGGTTCTCTACAGAACTATGGGATCCTCCCTGGGGGTGAAAATAAATGTTAAGATTTCAAAGGGTCGGTACACCCCGAGGGAAGTCTTAGAGAAGAAGACCTCACTAACCCTCCCAAATTTGGTGAGGGTCTGCTTCATCCTGGGCTCGCTTTCAACCCAGATCTTTTTTGATTCTCTTTCCCAGGGGAGCCATAAGTGGGAGAAGTTGGTCGAGAAGTATCCGTTCAAGGACTTGGACCAATTTCAACTTAATAACATCCCATAAGTCTCTGGGATGTCCACCACTTGGATATCAATTATGCTAGCTATCCTGGGGTTCTGGATAAGCTGTATCTAGATGTTCTTCAATTCCCCCACCATTTTTACATCAGTCTTGTCCAATTGAATTATTGTGCCATTAGATGGGGTGGGACAAAATTTGAGCTTCTGGCATATGGACAAGGGCATGATGTTGCCCGAAGCTCCAGAGTCTACTAGGAAGTTGTATATATTTTTGCCTTGGATATTTAGGCCTAGTAGGAAGGGAGGATCTTCATTGTTTCCCCAGAAGATAGCTACGTTGGAGTCCTCAAAAGAGACAGTCTTGGGTGGGCGACTGACAACTTCTGGGTTCCCCAAAATTTTTAGAAGAGACTTCTTCTGTTTGGGACAATTTAGCAAAACCTCCATCAAGGTCATGGAGGTGGTGGTCTGCTCTAACACCTTTGTAATGTCAAATCTTCCTCCTAGAAATTGGTGAGTTCCCTCGGCCAGGACTTTCGCTTGGTTAGAGCTAGAACCTTTTAGAGGGGCGGGCCGATCAGTTGTGTTATCTCTGGGAGGAGTGTCCCTAGGGGGAGGTGTTGGTGTGTAAGCTGGTCCTTTACCAGCTTGACTCTAAGTATTGTATGGAGTCTACAGGTTGCTGAAGGCATTAGCTTCAAATGGCAGGACTAATTCATCAAAGAATCTTTGCAATTCAGATTCTTCTTCATCTTCCCCGAAAGTTCTGAAGAAGATGGTCTCATAGGTGAATGTGTTCTGAGTTGACTCTTGCACAGGAGGCTCTGGGGGAGTAGCATCATGCGATTGTTGTCTGTTCAGCTGGGAGATCATGATGACCTTCTCCAATGTGGCACAATTCACCTCATTGTGGGAGCCCGTGTCGTGCAATCTACACCAATTAGTCATGGGCTGGAAGTCTGCGACTGGTGTAAAATGTGAGGGTCCAGCACCACCTTGGTTTGCATTTTGATTTAGAGGAAGACCTTCGGTGTTAGCGTTATTGTTCCATTGCTGTTGGTTGGGCCGAGGCCCGTTGTTGAAGTTTCTTCCCCTGGCGTTGTTGTTCCATTGGCTGGAGAAAATATTCCCTCTCTGGGAATTAGAATTATGGGGTGCGTGGGACCCCACCTTTAGTTGACCCATGTCCACAGTCAGAGTAGACAACATTCGTCAGAGGGACTCAACCTTAGTGGTCAACTAGGTGTTTGCATCATAGTGCGATGGTTGTTGTTGGTTTTTGGGAAGGCAGCAGCATTCACCAGAGTCGAGGGCGACAATCCTCCAGCCGTGGATGATTGAAAGAAGGGCACTTCTGGTGGTTGTGTCTGAGGTTTTTGTGCCTACTGTGGCTGATTCCAAGGGAAGACTTCTAGACCCAACATCACTTGGGTCTGTGATGGGTAAACGTATCAAGCCTGTTGGTCTATCGGTGGTGGCGGGGGATTCATATTCATCGCGGGGGCACCTATTGCCAGATTAGGGTTATACCCTCTAGCATACACTATTTCACCGGGGATCATGTTAAAAGGTGTGATCTGCCCAATCCCGTCTGGGGACTTGTTTAGGCCACAGGATAGTTCTAAGGCTAGGTTGTAAACTTTTGCCAAAGTTTCTCGGTCACCCATGGCGGTTGTTCTCCAGAGGAGAGTGGCAATGAAGGGGTCCATTGCATTGAGATATGTCTGTATGGTTACTTCCAGGGATGGAATGAAAGGGCCCGTCCACCGCTTCAAGGCGCATTGGAACCGATGATTGAATGCTGCAAGAGGTTCATTGGGTTCCGTTCTAATGGAGATGAATTGGCTATGGCACCAAGCTTGGTACACATGTACGCGAAAGGCAGCCACAAAGGCATCCTCCATGTCCTACCAACTATTGATGAACTTGGAGGGAAGGTTTAGGTACCAGTTCAGCTCACCCTGTCCCAAGGACAGGGGAAACATCCGGGTCACAACATCCTTATGTTGGATCTGGTGTTGATTCATGGCATCCTTGTATGCCTGGAAGTGTTCTTCCATGGTTCATGAGCCTAGGTGCTCATATCATGGGCAAATCTTCTCCGGGTGCAAGGGTAAGTCATTGATTGCACCCGAAAAAGTTCCCATAGGGGACCCAGTGTTACCGAAGTATGCAGCCATCTGGGGAACTGGATTTTGGACAGGTCGAGTGGACATTCCTGGGGTTATCTAAGGAGTTTGGATATTCTGTGGTGTACTAGACCCCTGGACAATAGTGGCTGGTGTGGTTTTTGGGGTCCATTTCTTTCGATTAGGGGGCTCAAGTTTGACAAACATTCTGGGGTTTGGGGCTAACCTAAGGATTCTTTCAAATTTTTCAGGGGAGAAAGACCCAATCCCACTAAAGGCTTGACTCCTAAAAATATGGCTTGGAGAACCCTCGAAGGAAGCAAAATTAGAATCCTAAGAGGGGGACGAGTTCATGCCCTCCTTCTAGCGCCAGTTTCTAGTGACAGGATGTTGGTGACCGGGTCTGCCAATAGGTGACAATGGTGTAAGTTGTCACTGGGTACCGGCCAACTTCACCTGCAAACGTTATCCGGGGAAATGAGATTCCCCTGGCCTCCAAAAACCTATGAGTCGGGTCTCGATGGTGCGGGGCTCGGTTGGGAGATGTGACTATTTTCGAGGGGGATAGCTGGTTTCTTCAACTCGTTCTCTCCGGGGATTCAAGAAGGTGAGGTTTCTCCAAGCATTCTACACTTAGCAAATAAATCAAAAAGGATCCTGCAGGATTAGAAGTATTCCATCTACTTATAGTTATGTTTAAACATTTAATACATCAGTAATACTCTGATAGACTACACTAAATACCGACAAAATACACAACCATCAGTTCGTATTTTATCAGTAGCAAAGGAAAGTAGGCCGTTAATCTACTTAAAATATCAGAGTAGAAGACATGAAGAATATTAAACATAAAATACCATTAACTTAGAAGACAAAGTGCCAACAACGTCATTGCAAGAACCATCTCTTCTTCATTAACATTCCTTCCAACAAGCACTGGTGCGGGGTATAATGGCAGCTCTAAGGGAGCATCTAACTACTGAAAGCTTAAAGACCAAGGATCATTGAGCTCTACAACTCAAATGAAAATATTGCTTCTCTATTGCTATGGACTACAAAATCATCAATTTTGCCGACCCTTGGAAAAGGGTTGGACTTACTATTTATACACATTCTATTCTAACCCTAACCCTAACCCTATTTTACATTCTATCATAAAATATAATATCTGGTGGCCGGTACTACCTATGCCACCTTACAAAATACCTCGAGATAGGGAAGGTCTGACATTTCAGAAGAATAAGACAAGAGGATGGAGTGGAAGAATCGGCCTCGAGAAGAGAGCCAAGAAAGAGAAGAAATAAATTTGATCCCTCGGGGATCGAGGCTACATGCCTCATAAATGGGAAATGCGGTGCCTTGTCTCTGATGTGCCAGGTGTATATCTGAAGTGACGCCTCGAGAAGATCATTTGTCAGAAGACCAACTGTTGATCCGACGTGCCATGATGTAGCCAACTACCCTCTGACAATCTTTATTAACCTCTTTTGAAAGTGACCGGTCGACCTCGGGGACTGGGACACAGATCACTTGAAAGAATACAAAACTTAGGATCCAGGAACTTATGTTCCAAAAGAATAAAGAATACAAAATGCTTGGGTTTTCTCTAGCCCCCGGAGAAATTTTTTTGCTGCTTGTTATCGTTGAAGGTTTGGAGGAGGCGGGAGATTCCATCCTCATTAATCTCTTTGAGGCCGGACCACCGATACTTGGCCACCTCGATCTGTTCTCCTAGCTCTAGAACATTCCTCTTGAATTCATCAGCCATTTTTGCTGCATCATGAGCACTAAGGATCACATGAGTTATTCTTTCCATATGAGTTCCATCCACTCCCTCCAGGGATTGATATCTTGACTCCATTAATTCATCAAACTTCCCCAAAATGTATTCCTACGGCGTGCATGTGTCAGTGCTGAACGGGTCAGCTCCGGAGACCTTAGTGACAAAAGCCTTATACAAATTCGAAGAATACTGGACCATTTTGATCTTATCATGTAGAGTCCCTACCAATTGCTTGAGCACCTCCAATGTGAGGTCAAGTCTGGAGTGTTGGGTCCTCACAAAATTGAATGATTCTTCTCCTAGAATCCCAGACTCAGAGACCATTTCCTCCCCAAGGCCAAGGAGTTCTTCAAGTTCTACCTTCCATGCTTCATAATTCTCTATATCACCCTTCCATAGGTTGATAATAGTTTCTACCTGATGCAGAATGTGGCAGACTGTATACAAGTCCAGGAGGGTGGACACCAGGAAGCGCCGGGTGTTTCCTATTTGAAGAGCGACCCACTCATTGACCGCTTGGGCCTTCTTCATTGCTTGTAGGGAGTCTATGTCACTCTGTGGTAGTGGCGTATCAAATGTGGAGGCCTCTGGAGGAATGACACTAATAGGTTAGGCCAGCTTAGTCAACAATCCCATAAGGTTTGTAGTCCTCTCCTTTTCTGCTTTGAGCCTTTGGGCCTCCTTTTTGTAACGGGCCTCCATGGCTCTGGTCGCTTCTTTCAACAGGTCCACTTCACCCTCTTTTCCTCTTTTTCCCAGTGATATCTCTATGATATCATAATCTCCAGCTTCGACAGTTGCCTCATCAACGTCTGGGGGAGGGGTTGCCACAACTGCAACTGTTTCTCCGCCGGCCCGGTCAGAAGAGTATGAGCCGTCTGGGCTTTCTTAGCCTTCGGTTGATTCTGGACCTGAGCCATCATCTCAGCGAGGGAGAGATGAGCTCTGGGGGTGGATGAAGCTTTTCTTTTCTTTTTCTCGACCAACCACTATGGCAGCAGGGGTGGCTTATTTGCCAAAGTCTGTTCCTTGGGTTCTTCCCCGGTATCTTGCTGCTGCTCCTCCTCAGTGGTGTGAGTCTCGCCCAGCTCCCTCCCTTCATCTTGGGCCTCGTCGACAACATCTTCCCTGGTGATGTTTATTTCTTCTTCCTTTTCCTCTACATCTTTTGCTTCATCTGGGCCCTCATTGGCCGTCCTGGGGGTTTCTTCCTTTTGTAGCTCTTCTTGTTCCTCGAGCTCTATTGTCAAGATTTCTTCTTCCATTGGTATATCCTTTGGCAATGGGGGAGGTATCAGGCCAAGATTTAATGTTTGGGCCGCAGTGATTACCTTCCCAAAGGTCGCTCCCGGGAGGGGCACTTAGAACATGGCGGCTGAGGTTATGGTTTCTCCCGTAGGTCCGGTTCCCTCAGCTGATTCCGTTTGTTCACTCTACTTCTGTTGGTCCATTCCCATATTTCATATCTCTGGGACCTTAGAGGTGATCTCTTTCTCTATTTCCTTCTCTTCTTCCATCTTCTCTTCCTGCTCCTATACAAGTTCTTGTTTCAGAGCTTCTTCCTGTGTCAGGACTTCAACTTCTGTTTGCGCGATGTCCCCCTGCAGATTCCCAAACTCGTTGGTTGCAAAAACATCATTGAAATCATCTTGTGGGGGAGGGTTGGCGGGGACATCGACAGGCTCTGGCTCCCTCTCTGGTTCTGGGGAGTCAGAAGAAAGGATCTCAACATGTGGGATCTGGGGCATCCCCAGCTCTGGCTCTATCTTGGGCTTTTGGTTAAGCCTCTTCTTTCTCCTAGTAACTAAGGCAGGCCCCACATTCCTTAGTGTTGTTTGTTCTTCTGGGTCCACCCCTATCACCTTAACCATCAGGGCCACCAACGAAGGGGAGGAGGGGGGACGAATTGGCCCGGCCATAAGTACCAGAGTAGCCAGCTGCATGATTAGGTTCTGCCGCATTCGCTAAGAGGGTGCTACTGAATATTTTATTTGTTCTTTTATGGGGACTTCTTGCAGGGTCAGAGTTGTCATTGGTGGGAGGGCCAATTTATCGATCCCCTTTGCTTTGTATTGGGGATCTACCGTGGAGCCGATGTCTGAGAAGTCTTCTGGGAATCTCTAGAGCTTTAACCTTTCCATTATTCCTACGATCATTCTGACATAATGCCGCCCCCAGACTTCCACATCATCTTGAAAATCTTCCCAGAAGTCCTCTGTATGATATTGATGGGGCTCTGATGCTCAGGGAAGTGCCGTTGCAATCTTGCCATGTGGATCAAAATGTTTCCACGCTAAGTAAAATTCTGCAAGGTTATAGCATTTAAGCTCATTATCTGCTTCTTTAGCGGCGGCCAGACTGCATGAATAATTCTCACAAGTGATTGGGAATGGAATATTTGTTACCTTTTTTAAGGCATAGAATGCATGCAGCTCCATTATCTGCCTGCAATACTCCAGGAGAATTATCTTGTCCCCATAATGTTTGGGCAACAAGTAGGGTTTCCCGGAGAAGCAGGTCACCCTTATGTATGTGTGTTGTTGAAACTGTATGTAGTAATGCCCGTAACTCTGGACCAAATTCATCACCTCTATAGATAGGCGATATCCTGCATCCCGGGTGGGTGTGAGCATGTGGTAGTAAACGAAGGCATCATTTACCCGACAAAAACTGGAGAAGTTGGCCTCCCATTGAATCTGTGTGAAATGGTCCCAAGGGGCCTTTTGGCCCAGGCCAATCCTGAGTACACCCTCTATAAGTAACCCATTGGTGTGGGGCCGTTGTTGTGCCAGGGCCCAGAGAACATAGGAAGTCATATAAAACTTCTTCTTCTTGGCCAATTGAAGGAACTGGGAGTCCACGTGGTTTGAGATTATGGCGGCCCAGTCAAAATACTCCCCGTTTGTACTTATACCAAGCAAGAAGTAATACATCCACCCGGAGAATTCTTGAGCATGCTATTTCCTGAAGACCTGGCATAGTGCTATCATCCCCATCTGGATGCTCTCTTTGAATTTAGGCCTAGGGATTTCTAATTTTATCCTCTTGGGGTCCCTCTTTGGGACCTTGAGCCAATTATTGTTCATGTAAATATGGACCGCCTCCTCCAACTGCGTGAATTGGGCCAAGGCATCTGACCGGGTGACTACAGCCGGTTTGTCAAATTAAGGGATTCCCAATCCCCTTTGGAAAGTATCAGGGTCAAGGTACACCATGGGAGTAGGATACCCAGTGGGTTCTGGGGCTGCGAGCATGACAGCCTGGATGGATGTATTGTAGTGCGTTGCAAGTGTGAGAATAAGCTCTAGTGACTGCACAGAGCACAGAAAATAAGCTACCTTGAGAATCCTAGAGTTTCTAATTTTGATGGCCAATGGATCCCCGACCTATCGTTGGATGTACATTATTTTTACCAAGGCCTGCATTTTAGACCATGTCCCGATGCTGGTGTCAGCAATAAGCTGGACTTTGGACTCAATATTTGAGCCCATGATGACTCTATCTTTCAGGTATTTCAGGCTCATGGTTAGTTTCTCCAGAGCCTTCTCTATTTTGGACCTGACTTCCGCTCTGGTAACCGCCGTAGAAGGTAGTTCCGAACTTCCAGGTGGTGAGGATGCGAAAGCTTCAGACATATTTGAAAGTTTGTGCTTCTGGAAACCTGCAAGGCAAGGCGACCGTCAGAATGCATAGATAAATGAAAAACCTTGGGGTCTAGAGATATTACCATCGTGGTGCTTGCTTCTCCTAAAAAGTTAGCTTAGTTCAAAAACTCCGGAAAGCATATATATATATTGTGAACTTAGAAATTTGACTAACCATCTAGGTCTGGGGGTTTTATCACTCTTAGTAAAAGCAAGACACGGGATGGGTGATGGCAAGAGATCGAGAGTCCTGGGAACTGACCATTGGGGAGGTGTGCACAAAAAGTGAGCCGTCAGACCCACGTGGGTGCGACGTGGGTAAGCAATAAATAGAAGTTATGGTGACGGCGACGGAGCCAACTATCTGAATGCATGAAAAGTGAAGGCCACTTGGACAAATTTAAATGCACGCATGGGAAAAAAATGTAAGTCAGGCTAGTTTACGAAGGAGAGAGAAAATCTCTTGGTTGAAATCGGCCGAGAGCCGAGTTTCAACCAGGCAGTATTCTGCACGGATTTTGGTTCAAACTCACAAATTAAGCAATTTGAGTTTAAAGACTAACTTCTTGTTCTTGTACCAGCTTTCTTATCTCCTATGATCTGGTCCTCTAGATGGTTCCTTCTTACATATATTGCAAGTATAGGTACAGCTCTTTGCATATCAGCTTGATCTTCATTACCTTTCTCATTATCTTGACCATTATCCTAACCGTCGGTTGCAACATTCTGTTGTTCTTAATTTAAGCAATGTTTCTCGGGTAGAGTTGTGGGTTCTTCACAGTATACAAACTTTTTGTAGTCCTCTGGTTCTTTTGTGCTTTCCAGATCATTCTTTTCTGCAAATTCATCAATCTTTACATTTGCACTTTCAATTTTTTTGTTGGAAGCCTTGATTAGACATTTAAAAGCTTTGCTTTTGGTAGAATACCCCAGAAAAATACCTTCATCACTTTTGGCGTCTAGCTTTCCATTTCTTTGATCTTTTAAGACATAACATTGACTGCCAAAAT
>MU226169.1:9264273-9294971 GCA_018584345.1 Thuja plicata
TGACATCATATTTGGAGGCAATGATATGCTATGCAAATTGTTCACTGATGAGATGAGCAAAGAATTTGAGATGTCTATGTTTGGAGAGATCAAGTTATTTCTTGGTCTACAGATCATTCAACAAAGTGAAGGTATTTTCATTACACAGTCCAAATACATTAAAGAAGTTCTGAAAATATTCAAGATGGAAGATTCCAAACCTGTTGGAACACTGATGGCTACTCGATGCAAATTAACAAAGGAAGACAAGACAATAGAGGTAAATTAGACTCTATACAGATCAATGATAGGAAAACTCATGTATGTTGTACACACTAGACCAGATATTGCACATGCAGTAGGAATTGTTGCTAGATTTTTTGCTAACCCCAGGGAATCACATATAACTGCTGTGAAAAGAATTCTAAGATATCTAAAAAATACTAAGGAATTTGGCTTATGGTATAGAAGAGAAGGAAAATTTGAACTAAACGTGTTTACCGACGCTGATTGGGCTGGAAATCTTGATGAACGAAAGAGAACAAATAGAGGAGCATTCTTTATGGGTGATAGACTTGTCACATGGATTAGCAAGAAGCAAGGATGCATCTCTCAGTCTACTGCAGAAGCAAAATATCTTACTGTTGTTGCAAACTGCTCAAATATTGCATGGATCAAACAGTTACTGGAAGGTATGCATATGAAGATCAAAGAACCAGTAATTATCTATTGTGATAACACCAGTGTAATAAATATTTCCAAGAATCCAGTCATGCATGCAAAGACTAAACACATTGCCATCAAGTATCATTATTTGAGAGAACAAGTACAAGAAAAAGAGGTCATACTTGAATATGTGCAATCAAAAGAACAATTGGTTGATATCTTCACCAAGCCACTACCCAAGGATACATTTGAGTACCTGAGAAAAATACTAGGGGTCAAACCCATGTCTACCAGTCAGTAAAAGTACTGAAGGCTGCATCAGCCATATGTTATCAGAATATCATTCATGATTGATGCAAGCAGAAAATGAACTTCAAAGCTACATCTATATACAGAAAGGTATATATCAGAACCGAGCACTAGAACATATTGTTATATTGATGATGGATAGGGGAAATTCAAGGAATATATTATGGATAGAAGAAATTTTTTGAAAAAATGTAAGATATTTGCAAAATATTTGTTTGGCATTGTTATCAAAGGGAGAGAATATATCCATATTATCATAGTTCAAAAACTATTCTTTATCAGATTACTCCATAAAGGGAGAGATCATATCCATAGGGAGAGATTTTGTAATTTGCAAACAAAAGATAGAGACATAAAAGAAGAAGAGAGAGAAATTGACACCAACAGAAAACACAACACATCAGAAGAAGAAACACAAAAAGCTACAAGAATCAAATCTAAGCTAATACAGAGCTTACCGGCGGTCAGACATTTTTATTAGTTATCAAAACAAACTATTTGGTAATTTGATGAATCTCAACAATTGTATTTCATGTTGTATTAGAAATAGTATAATGTGATAATATAGCATGTTTCCATCAATGCCAAAGGGAGAGATTGATGACATGTAACTGATTGAATGTTTGATAATGTTAAGTTGAAGATGATGCAAGACATTAAATCAGTTAATGGTTTGTATTGTCATTGATGTCAACTTGATATCATTTGTACGGTCATGTACACAATGCCAAAGACTTTAGAGAATCATTGGAACAATGGTTATGCTTTCAGCAATGCATAAAAGTCAAGTATTCACTAAGTGACAAACTACACTGACGGAGTGCACACCATCGGTAAAGAAAGAGAAAACGTCACAGTGATGCCCGACGAGCAGAAGACAATGTTGCCCGATGAAGAAGAATCACAGGATGCCCGACGAGCTGAAAATATTGTTTCCCAAAGAGAAAAATCTAATGATGCCTGATGGACAGAGATCTCGAAGCTAACTAAAGTTGCACTGATGAAATTGGCAGTTGTCATCGGCGATGAACTGCAGAAGTGACCGACAAAATAGAGAGATCAGAAAATGACAAAATATCTAGCTGGCAGAGCTTAAGGATAGAATTAACTGATTGATTTGTTTATTTTATTTGACCATAATTAAGAAATTGATTTAAAGTAGATTTATACAGTTGGCAAGAAGAGAACTACGAGATAAAGTAGGAGTTAAAGCCATAAATCAAATTGGCTGGATTTTTTTTCACGCCAAGAATCAAGAATCAAGAATCAAGAATTAAGGAATATCATGTCTATATAAGAGACAAGCATAATTCATTTCTGTAAGCACTCAGATACACGGGGTAGTGAATTGAAAGAAGATGCTAAAGAGAAACTGGTGAAGGATAAGCTTCATACAGTCCTGATCAATCAAGCTAAGGGAGAGCTAAAGAATTTTGCAGACACCGACGAACAATGAAGCACAACATCACAGAGCAGAAAGTGTGTAGTACAAATGAATTGAATTGATACATTGATCAGAGAGGTATTGTACATAAATAGATTTGAATATTTGCAATTCTAAGTTGCATTAGAAACATGTCATTGTGTTTCAGTTTAACCATTGAAGCGTTAAGTCTCTTAACAAAGAAGGACTTAACAGTCTTCTATAATTGAGGTATATCCTAATAGATTACCAAAAAGGTTGACTCATGATAGTAGCATCAGTCTTACCTAAAGCCTATTGACAGTCTAAGAAGGAGGCTAATTCAAGGATGGTAGTAAGATTAGCATAAAGCCTATTGACAGTCTAAAGGTTGATTCAAGGATGGTAGCATAGATACCAGATACTAAGTGACAACCTTTGTATAAAAATCCTCTAACAAGGTCACACTTAACCATGTTTTTGTAACCTTTAATAAGGTTGGCTCCTAATAGGGCTCACTTCAGAAGAGTGAAAATTTGGGGTACCGGTCCCAGTGGTTTTTTTCCCTTAACATGGTTTCCACGTTAAAATCCATGTGTTATGTGTGTATGGTTTATTACTTTATTGTTTTACATTTCACATATGCATTTCTGGATTGATTGGTATACTCTGCATATTTACTGAGTATCGGTAAATAAGTTGTACTGCTTATCGGTAATCAAGGAGAAAAAAGACAGACAAGGTAAACCGACAGACAGTTAATTATTTCAAGTATTTCAAGGCATACATCTTGTGGGGACTTAATAATCTGAGGTGTATTAATTGGTGGATTAAATTTTAAAGGATAAATTTTTGAGGCCATTGATTCACCCCCTCTCTCAGTTATTACTAACAAATAGATCCTGGATTCTATCATGATGGTGCCTGAGAACAGATAGTCTCTGGAGGTTTTCTACAAATAGGGATTCCTTATGAAGCTATATTTATCTAAAGCCTATGATCAGGTGGACTGTAATTTTTTATCTAAAATCCTTAGGGCATTTGGATTTGGTATTAGAGTCCTTCAATTGATCTGGGAGATCTTATCTACTTCTTCTCTTGATGTTATTGTTCATGGTTATCCTTCTCATTTCTTTAAGTCATCTAGGGGTCTCAGGAAAGGAGATCCCATCTCCCCCATTCTCTTTACCTTAAAGTCAAAAAGTATGGGGAGATATTTTCTTAAGGTGGTTGCTAAAGGATCTTTTAATGGTCTGACCCTTCTTTGTCTAATCTAATCTTCTCTCACCAAACTTTTTTTGATGACACTACTCTGATGGGGAGCTCTTCTATCAGGGAAGCTAGAGGGGTGAATAATTTGATGTACCTCTACAATAGTGTGTTGGGTCAGCTGATCAATTGGAATAAGAGTTCTCTTTTTTTCATCAATACTCCTGAAGAGAGGCAGTGAAGGATGGATACTATATTGGGATGTCAGATTGGCTCCCTGCCTTCCACTTATTTGGGTCTCTCTATTTGTTTAAAAGTGCTAGATTCTTTCTGGATTTCTTTGATTGATAGGTTCAAGAGAAAAATTGTTGGGTGGAAAGGCACTTTGTTAAGCCAAGCTGGAAAATTTTAGCTATTGAAGTCTTCTCTTCAGAATCATCATGTCTATGCGTTGAGTCTTTTAAAGATCCCCGTTAAATTTTTGGATGCCATTGAAAAAATTCCAAAAAGGTTTCTCTGGTCGGGTATTGAGGAAAGTAAGTGCATGTCATTACTTTCTTGGGATGATGTTTGCAACCGTAAAAGATTAGGGGTTTTGGGTATCAGAAACATTAGATTTTTGAATAATGCCCTCTTGGCTAAGTAGATCTAGAGGCTTAAGATTAGCCCAGAGAGTGGAATTCTCTTTAGAGAAGTAAATACCTATTTAGTGTCTCCTCACTCGAGGATTTTTTCAACTCTTTTGACATTCCTTCCGGTTCACACATTTGGAATAATGTTTTGAAAGCCAAGAATATTGTTGTTATGGGTGTGAGGTGGAATATTGGGAATGGTAGGAAGGCTTAGTTTTGGGAAGATTCTTAGTTTCTTAAAGGACCGCTTTGTGGTATCCCTTACTTTTCTCCTTTCATGGAGGATTGTATTTCCATATTTGGAGTTTTTGTGGAGGACTACTGGCATGAGCATAAATGGGTTGATCTTACTAGGGTGAGTGGTGGCTTTCTTCCTATTCAACTTTCTCTCTTCTCTAACACGATTATTCCTAATGTGGAGGATAACTTGATATGGTATGTAACTTCATCTAGTTCCTTCTCGATGTCTTCTAATGTCTCTTTGCTGACTATCTCTTCTTCTCCTCCCCTTATTTTGGATGAATCTTGGGTGAAGATCCTTATTCCAAAGATTAATATCTTCTTCTGGCTCGCCCTTCAAAACAAGACTCTCACAATTGATAATATTAACCATATATGTTTCTCATATCTCTCTTCATTGTCACTTCACTCATCATGTTCGGAGTATAATTTTGCAAAAATGAAAGCTTTCTTGGGTGTTCCCTGAAACTGTCCAAGATTTCTTAACTCAATGGTTGTGCCCTTCCTCTAACCAAGTCATTATGACATTATGGTTAATCACCTTTCGCCACCTTCTCTAGGGAATTTGGAAGGAAAGGAACAATATAATTTTTAGAGATTTTACTCTTCCTCTAGAGGTGGCTTATGAGAAAATTATCAGAGTTAGTAAGGAGAATATTAACTTTCTAGAAATTAGTCACAATATAAGACCCTTTGTCCCTTGTAGGGAGTTTGATCAAAGTGTTTCTAAAGATTGGGAGCTTAAAATTGATATTTCTAAACCCTTAGGTTAGACCAAGTTATCTAGGGAAGGTCATGTGTGGCAGTTCCCCTAAGTGGTTAGGTAAAAATTAATTTTGACAAAGCGGTTAAGGGAAATCCTGGGCTGACTCGGTGTGGGGGAGTGATAAGAGATGAGTATGACATGTGTTTGGAGGCAGTGGCACTCCCCATGGGAAATTAGACTAATCACCCTTCTGAGGTTATTAATTACTAGGGATATTAATTGCAAGCAGGTTCTGATTGAAGGAGATTCTAAAAACATCATAAATTATCTCAAAGGGGAAAATAAAACCTCTTGGACCATTGAGAACATTATTTTATCTTCAAAGGAAATTTATCAAACATTTGATAGATTTTTTGATATCCCATGCCTTTAAGGAAATTAACATTGTGGCCGATGGTTTACGTTACCTTTTTCATGACTTAAGTTTGAGTTTATGTGCATGTGCTTATTTCTTAGTCGCCAAGTCTCATAAGAAAAAATGAATATTCCTTATGATCTGGAGACTTGGAAAAAAGCTTTGGTCATGTAGTCTCTTAATAAAATAGAATATGCTGAAATGGTTATGAGACCTAGCGCGGACTGTTGATTTTATAATAAGATCTAATGGTAGTCGCGTTATCTCCTGATCAAATCATAGTTAGTTATTTTATTTGGTGACTTCGAGATTGCTCAGTCGCGTTATCTCTTAATGAAACCCATAGTTATGAGTTAAAGTTTTAGTGTTTTCGCCAGGTCTCATGATCAAATGTGAGTTAAATGAAAGAACTAGAGATTACACGACAACCATTGATCAGAGATTTAATCTAATGGCAGTCAGGAAGTCTCATGATTGTAACTATGGTTTAGAAATTATCATGCGACATGGAGATTCAACGGTCGCTAAGTCTCTAGATAAACCAAGGATCAAATGTTAGATTAAATTTAAGTATTTTCGTGCATTCATGTGAAGAAAGATGAGTTAAGTCAAAATCAAGAGATAAAGAGACAACCATCCGATGAAGATATGATCCAACGGTAGTCGCGTGATCGCTTAATAAGATTAAAAAGTCAAAAGATATCTAGCGATCAGGAGACAAGAGGAAAAGGTAAGACACACATCCATTTGTCACTAAGTCTCATGAAAGATTAGGGTTTGTAATGAAGATTATGAGACTTAGCGACAACCATCAAATACAGAGGAAAGAGAGATTAACGGTAGTCGCATTGTCTCAAAATGTAGATTATAAAGGTAAAATAATCACGTGATTAAGAGACTAAAGTGTTTCGTCATGAGGTCTCATGATGAGACATGAGTTAAGGAAATTATCTGGTGACATAGAGATTCCATAGTCACCGAGTCTCTGGATGCGACCCAAGGTAAAGACATGCTAAAAAATGCTTTGTCGCGATGTCTCCATAAGATGAAGGGTTAAGTTAAAAGATTAAGCGACATCGTGACAATTGTTGATTAAGAGTTTAATCTAGTGGCAGTCGCTAAGTCTCTTGAAGAAACTGGAGTTATCAAAAACATCAAGCGACAAGGAGATCACTCAATCGCTAGGTTGTTAGAAGTTAACCAGAGTTTAATAAAGAATTTTCCGCAGTGCCATCATAGAAAATTGTTGACCAATCAGATTACAGAGATTTTGATAGATGGGAAAGTAGCCGTAATATGATTTAATGTAGCCAATCAGATTTGATCTCGATCTCATTTTGAATTTTATAAGGTTTTATATGCAAATGCACTCATCATAAATTGATTACCTGACAATTTGAATGCCATGGCTAGAACTAGAAATTGATGTCACAGTGCATGGAACTAATGGTGAAGTGATTGAAGTACCAGTTTGAAGAGACATCTACATTGAATTATTAATTATAAGTAAGCTTGTCCGTTGTTGTTTCATTTTTACCAGCTTCTGATTTTTCAGAGAAAAGAGTTCATAAAGATTTTGGTATTTTCTGAGAAAAAGTTAATTATCGAGCAAAAAGTGATTCAGAAAGGTGATATCCTAATTCAGTGCTCAACAATGATTGTGATTGACAGTATTTTCAGAGTTTAGAGTTGCAAATTTCAGGATAATTAACAGTTAATAGTGAGGGTTTTGAGCATTTGTTTCAATATCGGTGATAAGGTGTTATGAGAAGGCCAGAAAAGGAAAGATGAGCCAAGCACAGAGTATGGCATCCACCAGTGGGAGAAGTGAAGATATTGATGATGAATCAAAAGGAAAAAGAAACTATTCAAATGAGTTTCTCACTTTGCTTCCAGGCTCCAGTCAAAATTTAAAGGTTAGTGCTGAGGTATTAATTGATAATATGGCTTACATTAGAGATGCAAAAACACCAGGTTCATCAGGATATTCACTGTTTAATTACTTCTTTAATAATAGTGATGAACCCATGCCTATCTCAAACCCTTGGACCTGTGGATTAGCTAGATTGATTGTTCCTGATGTCTTTGTTGATGTCGGTTTCATTTTAGAATTGGCTAGTAGGTATGATACCCTGAATAAAACCATTAAGAGGGATGATGGAAAGCCCTTTCTCACTTTCGACCAGAATACCTTCATGAAAGCCTTCAATGTATACTACCCCATGGCTACTGAAATAAATCTGAAGATCCTAGAGAATAGATACACTAGAGAATCTGGCATTGCTGCTAAGTTGATCAGGGATCATCATTTCCCTAAGAAAATGAAAACCTATATAGCCCCCTTGCCAGGAGCAACCCCCTATTTCTACAAAGATCTTAATTTCTACATCAAATAAATATCATATGCATTATGTAGAGTGCTTGGAAAGGATGTTGGAGTAGAGAGAATCACCTCAGATATTTTGATGATGGTGTTGGATATGCAGAGTCTCCATACCACTTCTAATTATGATTACATCTAGTATATCATAGACCAGATGCATCAATGGTTTGTAGACATACATAGTAAGAAGGATCATAAAAAAATTATGCATTATTCAATCCTCATGCATTTGATCCTATACTACAATTTCCCAGTTATGAATTATCAGTTTCTACAGCCACAAAGGTTCCACCATAACCAGCCTAACCTTGTTCAGTTTTGGCTCAAAGTATGGAATTATACAGCTAGAGAGAAAGAGTTATGTGCTTTTGAAAATTGGATAATCCACCCACTTCTTAAGTTCCTAGGTGTTGATAAACCTAGGTTTCCTATTAAGGTAATACAATTATTGAGGCCATGCCAATATCTTGATAAATGGCCAGGAGACCATAATTGGGGGGATTTCTATTATGAGAAGAATTTCACAATAATGAGGGTCTATGGTTGCTCGCACCCTCCACACATCTTACCATTCCACGTACCACCAAGGATAACTGCAATGGAGTTCATCAGGCAGCTCATTTTGACAGACAAGGAGCACCTAGCATCACACAGGAAGGGTACATTTACCCCTAGGCAATTTGGGATTTACAATTTCACTATTGGAAAAGGGGCTTTGGACCTAGTAAATGCCTGGATTAATCATTATAGAATGAATGTGGCCCTGCACAGATATGTTGATATAGAGAGTTTTATCCTGAGTGCTAGGAAATTGTTGACACCAATCATCCCCTACACAAAAGAACATGAAGAGTGTATGGAGGAAGATATAATAAGAAACATCTTAGAAGATGAGGAGGTAGACAAAAGAGAAATTAAGTTCAATGAACTTATGGACCTAGAGAGGCATGTGAAAAGAAAAGGAATGAAGTTTGGAGGTTTCTACCCTGATATGCCTTATTTGAAAAGGCTAGATGCTATGATTGAATCCCATACTCTCCTATGAAATCAATTAGTGGAGCCATTAGTGATTCCTGAGAAAGGTCAACCAGAGCATTTTCAGTTAATATATGATGATGATAGTGATCAGGGCTATCCTTCACCTACTGCCTATCCAAATTATCAAGCAGTTGCATTGGAGCAAACAGTTGAGGGGGAGTATATCATTGACCTAACATAGGTCCCAAAGAAGGAAGTGACAAATGAGCCCCCACCAAAGAGACAAAAAATAGAAACATGGGAACCTTCTAGAAAAAAGAGGATAGATAGAGTTGGAGCTCTGATAACTGGAAATAGGTCCTATGATCATTTATTGAGAACACAGATCAGGGCAGGAAAGAAACTACAAAAAGATGCAGAAGAAGAGGAAGAATTACCTCTTAGGTCATGTACAGATGACAGGTTTATGCATCAAGAGGAATTTATCAAGGATGACAAATTCATTAAGAAAAGACAATTCAAGGATTTCCTCATATGGAATAAGCAACAAAAAATTGGAAAACAATTGCAATTGGCAGGTGGTGATCCAGTCACTCATGAAGCCTTACAAACATTATAGGATTATGATCCTGAATCTGAGGAAATTACACTAGAACAGGCAAGAAAATTGGTCAAGGCCAGTGGGATATTATTTGTGGAAGGTTGTGATTTGTCCTCAGCATTTATAATTGATCAGATAAGAAGGCAACCTGATGTCAAATTATCATCAGAGACTCAGGTTGGAGATATGATTAGAGGGTTTGGATATAATCCCAAATCTTAGGCACTTACAATGTGGATCTTAGTTCCTAAAGATCAAAAGCCAACCCTTCTTAATATTCAGGAAAAAATGGAGGGTAATAAGATCATATGGACACTCCAAAATACAGGGGATTTGGAGATATCCCAAGTATTAACCCATTTTTCTCAGCTCAATGAGGCAAAAACAACCCAACTATAAAAAAATTTGCAGAAACTCACTAGTGACACTAGTGATATTGTTAAAGATAGGGAGCTAACATTGGTAAAAATCATAGAATAAGAGAAATTCATAGATGAGTTAACCAAATAGTTACTATAAATAACAGAACCTACCCCTATTGAGCCAAAAGAAGTGATGGCTATTGAAATCCAAATAGAGGATACATGGGAGATACCTGCTGGAATAGAGCTAGGAGTTACAGAGCATAATAATGTTATTTTGGAGGCATTAACTTCAATTTTGCAGCATAGAATTGAAACCATAAAAGATAAGATTGATGTGGTGTATGAGGCTTATGGCAGGTTGCCAGGCCTACATGCAGAGGTTGCTAATTTTTTGACAATTTTGAATCCTTATTATTCAACCTGGTCTAGAAGAACATCACTTTTTGAGAGGTTGGCATCTGTACAACCATTAAGGTTAGATCTTCCAGAAATAGTAACTATGGTTCGTACAAAGATAGAGCATATTGGGTCTACCTTGTCTTTCTTCAAAGGAAAAGCCAATAAAATTGAGGAAAATTTGAAGATGTTTGGGCTAAGTTATAATAGGTTTGTACCCCCTACTAGAACTGAGGATGATCAGATCAAGCCATTAGGGCTATGGGGATCAGAGTTTGATAATGTGCTTCCTAATAAGGATATTTATGTATCTGATTAGGGAGAATTAGATATGGAGAGGTTCAACAAACTTATGGATGAGGCAATAAGGGAAGAAACAGATTGCAATAAGTTCATCAGAAATGTTAAAAGCATAACATATGCTAGGTGGGAAAGGCAGAAGGCTCAGTTGGAAAGTATTCAGAATTTTGAGTGGCCTAAAGAGGAAGATGTGACTTCATGGGATGTCATGACAAAGCCCAAGAAAAAGAAGCCTGTCACAGTTGACTTAGATGTCATGGATGAAGAATGAAGGACACATGGCACCTAATCTATGAGCATAGGAAGGTTAGTAATCTTGAAGAGATTAGTGTAAGTTAGCCTGTATTGGCGGTCACTTAATCTTATAACAACTATCAGCTACTATCCTAAATACATGCAGACAAAGGTGCCAACATCCACAAAAGGACAAAGTGCAAATCAGATCTTATTCTTCAGTTTTTTCCTCCCACTACTTGGAGTTTTCTTTTATTTTGTCTCTTTCTATGTTTTTAGGGTTAGGTCTCCAAATCATTCGAAGCTTATTGCATCCTTGTCTTAAGGATTCCAAGATGATTTGAGACTATAAGTATGTAATTGTAACCTTTTGAGGAGAGAGTTGGAAGTTTTAATAGAATTACAAGGCAGACTAAAATTGTGTCTGAACCTTTGTACTATTTTGTCTATCTATATGTATTTGAAGCTTTAAGACATCAATAAAATATTTTTCAATCTCTTTACTGCATCTGAATTGTCTCTTTACATTTATGTTATAGTTCTTGTGTGTTTATCTGTAAGGAATTTAAGCACACTGATCATAAGGTGATTGTGTAGTTACTTGTAAGTTCCTTCAAGGAAGGATTAAATTGTTTCAAGTAACACAGGGAAAATATCATTAGTTTGAGGATTTGATGATAAAGTTGTAGGAAGAGGATAGTATATAAGGTATTCTATCTTTCTTGCAAGTGTTTTATTGATTACCTTATTATGGATTTATATAAGATATTGACTCATAGCCCAAGGATTAGGCACTGGTTTTATGTTTTCTAAGTAATTGGTTTACAATCCAATATTTTCAAATTACTTAATCATATACACTACAAAATAGATAATTCCATTAAAGTTATTGTATTCTTAGGGTACAGTTCAGTTTGTTGATTCCTTGAAGAGAGGATCATTAGGTTGCCCCTCCTAAAATCAAAAGGAAGAAGGATGTAAATCCTTATCTCATTGGTTCATGTTATCAAGACCATAGCCTAGCTTATAGTACTCTATTTTAAATTAATCATTGCAATCTCCAAGGTTTCTTATAAGTTGTTATAGTGAGGTCAAAAGTAACAAACCAGTGAATGAACTAGTCCACTAAAAACATTGACTGAAGAATCAATAATCTATTATAGGTAATACCTGCCTGAGTTTGTGGAGCTCAAAAAAGGAGGTGATAATAGGTATCCCCAGTGTTATCAAATACCTCATCAATTAGCATTTCTCTTGCATAAAAAGGAGTTTTCATTCAAGTATATAAGTATACTATCATTTTAGGATTGTGCTGCAAGAAAAAGAGCTAAAAAATTGGCGACTCTGCTGGGGACTAGGTATAATTAATTGTATCTAAGAAGTATCCTAGAATCTGGTTAAAATAGACAATTATTTTGAACACTAGAGATTGTAAAGTCTTAGTAAAATTATGTAGAATCTCTGAGAGTTTCAAATATTATGTCATTTTGATAAGTATTCATTCATCCCAAACAACTATTGGGTGGTGACTCTAAAGTTAAATCTCTATGATCAGTAACAAGTTAACTAAACATCTTTCAAAATGAATACTAGGTCAAAAATGAAAGGGAATCCTGAAATTGCATTAGATGGTGGAATCCCATCAAATTCAAGGATGGAGATGTCTTGGAGGAAGAAAAGAAACCAATTCAGTATAGATGAAACTCCTCCAAGAAGTAAAGAAAGTAATACTGGGAGAGATGAAGGTAGCAATCAGTCTAATCATGAAGGCAATACTTCAGAATATGAAGAAGCTCCAGAGAGAGGATTAGAAATACTTGCAACTACCTCCACTTCAAGTGAAAGAGAAGGAACATATACAATTAGTTCAGATTCTGAGGAAGTTCCTTCTGATGAGCTTGCTGAGGAAGAAAGACTCATCATGAAACATCTTGCCCTTATTCAACAGATGAAAAGGGAAAAGAAACTTAGAAATAAAAGACATGAGCATAAAGCTGTTGATATAATTAAAAGAAGATCTTTAAGGCATAAAACTACAAGGAATACTGAGAGGTCTCAAAAAGACCATGAAATACCTATTACTCATAGAGCTTCTAGCTCACAAAATGTTAAGGACAAAGGTAAACAAAAGATTACTGAAAGCAAAATTGAAGAGCCTAAAGTTCAGAAGGCCTTAAGAGAGCAAATGTCCAAATTGGATATTGATCTTGAAAGACTAAGAATAGAAAAGGAAACCATGGTAAAGATGCTACAAAAGGCACAGATGGAAGCTACAACAATAGAAATGAAAAAGAAAATAGTTTTTTTGCAGTCTTCCAAATATTCTCATGATGGAACTGAGAACACAACATCTTCCAAGACAAAGGCTACTAATTTCAAAGAGACTGATAATTTCCAAAGGAAACCATTGAATCCTGAAAGATATAAGCAATTTAATTTCATTGGCATTCTTGGATGCCCAAATGCATTTCCAAAAGATGTGGGTGATGTAGGGGAAAAGCTCCCAAAATTTGCAGGTAATAATGTCATCTCTTGTGAAGTACATTTAAGAAAATTAGTTGATTTTGTTGATGATTTGAATATTACTCATGAAGATGTGTTGATGAAGCTTTTTTTTCAGTCTCTAGTAGAGGATGTTGGAGACTGGTTTAGAAGTCTTTCTAATGGCACTGTTGCTTCCATGGATGAGTTAATTGAGTTATTCAAAGACCAATATGGTGATAAGACAAATAAAGGGTTCTTGCGGAACGAGTTTAATAACATAAAAAAGAACTATAATGAAGAGGTCACTAAGTTCAATACCAGATTCCAAAGAGCAATGCATAAATTATTTTAGAAAATAAGGCTGGATGAATCTGGATGAAGAGGTATGTCTAGCAACTTATTTAAATGCTTTTTATTGTAAAATGGGTTATGCTCTTAGGGATAAAAATCCTAGAACCCTCACTGATGCTTACAAGATAGCAGTAAATATTGAGATGAATAGAAGGGTCTCTAGTAAACTGAGTAGGAGAGATGATGCACGGTTTAGCAGGAGTAACCTAAAGGAACCAGAATATAAAGAGTATAGGGATCCTCAAAATAATAGGCCTTCCTATAATAACACTTATAATCCTCAGAATAGAATGCAAAATCATCCTTATGGAATTTAGTTTAAGGATGGGAAGCCTATTGATCCACCTAGAAAATAAAAACCTGAGAACAGAACTCCAAACCCTTTGCATAAAAATACTGTTCATTTGTGCAATGATGATTTCTGGTGTGATTCTTGTGAAACCCCACATAATCCTGATTTTTGCATTGTTTCCTTAGATCTGAAAGCAAATGGAGAACAAGGGAATGATGAAAGTGAAAAATGTGATTATAATATGACAAATGCATATTCATGTCATGATGTAGACTTAGATAATAAAATTGAAAATCATGATTCATATGGTTCACAAGGAAATGTAGAGATTCATCATCAACACATTTTATCAGACAATGAAATAGAAGAAACAGGTGACCATATAAGATGTTATGCACAAAACAATCAAGACCTTCCATTGGTGAGAAAAGCTTCAGATGAAGAAAAAGCAAGAATTACTACAGATCTAGTGAACAAAGAAAGAAGCAATTATCACTTAAGAAATAGAGTAGTTGGTGGTACTGGTAGTCAACCATCTGGTGTATTTATAAAAGAAAATAAAACAGACACCAAATATGTACAAAAGAAAGATGGACCTGGGGAAAATGAAAACAAACCTAAGGTCAAGATTGTAACTAAATCCATAGAGCCTATTGTTGTACAAGAAGGAAAATCAAAGGTACAAGAAACAAGTAATTCTTCTCTTAAGAAAGAAAAAAACAAATCTAAGAAAGAAGAACCAACTCTAAACATACAGATTAAGGAAAATAATATTATTGTTGAAAAAACAAAGTCCTCATATGTAAAGTATACTCCAGTAGACATGGGATGTTGTTTATCTCAAATGACTATAAAAATTCCATTTTTAGAAATGACGAGAATCAAGGAACATAAAGAAAAGGTTCTATCATTATTGAACAATGTGTCTACAATGTTATTTCCTTAGGTGCAGGAAATGTTGTTCCTGATCTTAAGTGAATATCATTCACTTGTAGGGAGTAAGCTTGATGCTTGTTGTTAGGATTTGGAGTTGGTTACGCAGGTAGCTATTTTGGTTTCTGAGGATTACTATTGGCTGCAGGAGGTGGAGGCATAATAGCTTGTTGCTGAGGTGGAGGTATAATGGATTTTTGCTGATTGGGTCCCCACTAAGGTTTGTTTTGCTAGTTACCATGTGGCTACCATTGGTTATTATATTGTGACTGCTGGTATTGGTTAAATTGTTGTTGGTATGGGTTAAATGGAGGATTTTGCTGATAGTTTTGGTTATACTGTGGTTGTTGGTTAGACCAGTTATAATTCCAATTCTATCCTTGAGGGGTAGAATTCTGAGGGTTCTAGTTTTGCCATTGAATACTATTATTATAACCAAAATTATTCAGGGGGTCTCGAGGCATACCTTGTCATTGAGCCCATGGTCACCTCTGAGAAACATATAAAACCTCTCCATTCTCCTCATCTATAGCTTTAAACTCTATGGGCATTGAAGTAGTGTCCACGGACGTAACTTTTTTGAACTTACAGTTCCTTTTCTTCTATCTACAGTGGGAGCATAATTCAGCCAACATAGCTTCTGCATCCTCCTTCTTCCTTCATGCTTGCATGTTTTCGAGATGGGTAGCAACATCATTGATGATTTCTTGCTTAAAGTCAGACAGAATATTGGACAACTCCAATTTAGATACTCTCGAACCATTGGATTTATGAGGCAAGTCTCTTATTCCTCTCCCTTTCTTCATAGTAGCCCTTGAATAGTTCAGGCATATGTTCTTTATATTAGCCCAGTTCTTCTGAGTGATGTCTCCACCAGCCATCAGATCCAAAGCTTCTATACTCCCATCATTTACACCTTTTAGAAAAATATGCTTTTGGGACTCCTCGTTCAACTGATGCTGGGTATTCCACTGCAGGTTGAACATAAACCTTGAGACATAGTCCTCCAAGGTCTCATCCTTATTTTGGGACATTTTGAAAATTTCATCCCCTATTAAATCTTGAACCCTACAATATTCCTTATATTTGGAAAGAAACATGTTGCTCATGGAATCACAATCTGCTACATCATTAGCTCCTAGCCCCATGAACCACCATAGAGTAGCCTCCTTAAGAGTAGACGAAAAAAAATTCATCTTATGGGAATCGGTGGTGTAATCATAGCTCTTACAAAGGATATCAAACTCAAAAAGGAAAGTCTTAGGGTCTTTAGTGATAAGGCCATAAAATTTTGGGAGTGCGGAGGTAGGCATGTTCTTCAGATTATGATTATCATGCTAAGGAGGAATGGGGAAAGGAAAGGTAGGCTAAGCCATCCTTGGGGGAGGACATGGCTATTGTGGTTGATAAATGAAAAGGGCTAAAGGGTTGTATTGATACTCAGCTTCGTCAAATAGGTCATGCAAATGTAGTGATCCTTTAGAGGATGACGATGAAGATATTTCTCCTTGGGCATCAACAAATGGATTTTTGAATGAGTTTTCTTCTTCACTCTCAACTCGCAGTTCCTCTGGCTTTGGATTAAAAATATAAAATGGTTCTACCTGGTGATTGTGAGGAAGGAATCTCCCATGAGGGTCTCTTCTTCTATGCATAAAAGGAAAACTTGAAACTCAGTCCTAAATTATGAAAACTGGGAACATGAACACCAAAGTAAGTTTGAACTAACACCATCCCTAGCAGTGGTGCCAAAAATGCTTGGCTAAATAATTTTCTTAGAAACCCATAGCATTAGACTACTTATTTCAAGATTGGACACCCTAAATGGTTGCTAATTGGATCATTCAGTCTCATTTAATTATCGACCAGGGACATAAACTTGGAATGTCATTTTCAAAGTATATGCTTCAAAATCCATTGATTCTCATGGCTAAACCTATGAATTTGAAATGCATTAAGCTTCTGTAAATATATGCTAACTCAAATAAATTCTTTTACTCTAGGAAAATAGTAATTACAGATAGTAAGTGCTCTACCCACCTATGCTGCAAGAACAGTATACTAGTTCTGTTACTAGTGGCTGCAGGAAAAACAAAGTTCTATTTTACTTCTCTAAAAAATGGAATTGAATTCTACTCTAACAAGGGAATTCACTCACCAAGTGGGCCTCCTTGGATGAGTGAATAGAAACACAATCAAGATAACAGAAGTGAACTCAACTTTTGCATTTTATTCATTCGTGGAAAATACACTGGATAGAATAAACAGTATAACAATTGTATCAACTTCTATTCAAAAAATAACTACTAACTTGACTAACTCCAAAGAGTTACAATAGTCATCTTATTTAAAGGAAATCTACAACTACTCCCTAAATCTAAGATCACTCCATTAATGAGGATTGTTATAGATACATAACGCTTTATAACAGAAGTATCAGCCATAGAGAATAAGTCTTCCTAGAATATAGTATGTGGTGCCTCTAGATCTGCGTATTGTCTTTAACAAGAAACTGAATTGAATTTTTCTTCCAGTGAATATCTTGCAGCGACGCCTTAACTTACTTCAACTACTTTCTTGACCTCTTTGACATGATGGCGTCTTTGCAGCAACGGTTGTCTTTTGACATCTTTAGCATCACGATGCTGATCTTTAAGTCACCATGACTGATCCCTACATCATAATCAATGGACACACAACCTTGGAGACATACATATTTTCATCATTAATATCAGGAAAGAAGTGTTAGATTCCAATTAATACTCTTGCAAGGCACATGGCTACAAGAAGGAAACTACCCACAAACATAGAAGAGGAAATAGGATCATTCATTAGCATATAACTACCGCATCTTATCATTTTATCCATCTATTCCAAGCAAATATACTATGTTCCCTTTTCATCCATTTTACTACTTATGTCCTTACATATACAAAATATACATATAAAACCATAAGTTTAAGTACCTATTTTGCAAGTAAACTACTGGAAAGAAAATAAAAAGCATTTGAAAAGATGGCCTTTAAGGAGGCTCATCAATGCCTTTTTCAATCATCAGTGTTCTGGCACAATAAAAAATTGATCTATTCCTTCTTTTAGTAATCCCATTTTGCTATGGTGTTCTCAGTGCAGAAACTTGTCTTGTAATCCCATGCTCATTACAAAAGTTAGTGCATTCATCAGAGATAAATTCTCCTCCTCTATCTGATCTTAAACATTTCAGTTCTTTTCCACTTTGTTTTTCAACTTTAGCTTTATGCCATTTGAACATCTTAAATGCTTTAAATTTCTCTTTTAAGAAGAAGACAGTCATCATCCTAGAATAGTCATCAACAAATAGAATAAAGTATCTATCACCATAATAGCTCTTTTTTCTCATTGGTCCACATAAGTTAGTATGGACTAATTCTAGAATAGCATTAGATGTGTAGGTTTTTCTCTGGAAACTAGACTTTGTCATTTTTCCTATTTGATAATTCTTGCACATAGCATGGTTGGGCTTTGAAATATTCGGTAAGCCTCTTACTTTTCTTTTCTTACTTACCTTGACGATGTTGTCAAAATTCACACATCGTAACCTTTTATGCCACAACCAAATGTCTTCATTTCTAGCCAATAAACAAGTGGTCTCAATGTTATCAAGATAGAATAAGTTACCTTTTTTTTGTTCACCAGTACCGATCAACATTCCTATTCCATTATAGATCATTGACTTTTTGTTCTCAAATGTAACTCGGTGTCCTATGTTGTTTAGTTGTGAAACACTTAATAGATTATAGTTAAGTCATTTCACCCAATATGAATTTTCACATCTGATTAGTTTATTCAACATGATGGTACCTTTTCCTTCAACTGGGAAAGGTGAGTCATTACCCATCCTAACTGATCCACCATTATAATATTCAAAAGTTTCAAACTTTTCTTTATCTCTAGTCATGTGATGAGTATAGCCACTATCAATAATCTAGACATCATTTTTTCTAGCTTTAGATATGAGTACATTTTCAACATACCTTTCTTCTTCATCTGAATCAACCTTCATAGCAACAAATACTACCTCAACATCTTCATCAAAATTAGTATCAGAATTTTTAGCTTTTTTCTCAACCAGGTAACAAGCCTTCTGTCCTTTGTCCTTTTAATATTGGTTGTCTCTTCTGTCATAGTGTCAGTTGCTTTTGTAGTCTCAGTCATCACTTCTGTCAAACTTATTTTCATAAGATCTATCATTTTTTCTTTCATCCTTTCTCTTGTTAGGGCATCTAGCAGAAAAATGTCCAATTTCTTTGCAATTAAACCAGACCAATGGTAATTTAACTTTATATCTTCCTTTACCTCTATGTAATATCCTATCCATTAGTGCTTCAAGTTCATCAAGTTCTTTCTCATCACTATCATTTTTAGTATCATTTCTCATAGTGTGTTTGTTACTAGATTTGCTTAATTTCAGAGAAGACTTCAATGCAAACTCAATAGCAGGTAAGACACTATTTTCATACTTGTTCATCTCAAATTAAATAATTCTACCAATCAAACTATCAAGAGTAACATTGTTACAAGATACTGCTATCATTTCTTGAATTGTAGATACTCTAATAGCATAAACAGGCAATAAGGTTCTCATAATTTTACTTACAACTATTTCTTCATCAAGTACTCCTCCTACTCCACAGATAGCATTAACAAATTCCTTGATTCTGTCACTGTACTGAGTGATTTTCTCTCCTTTCATTCTCAGGTCATCAAAATTTCCTCTTAGGCTTTTAGCTTTAGCTCTCAGCACATTGGCATCTCCTCCATTTACTATGTCAATTTTGTCCCACATTTTCTTTGCAGAGGTGCATGATTTCACATCTTCAAATTCAACATCGGTTAGTGAAGAAACAAGTTCTATCATCATAGAATTGTGTTCATGTTTCTTTCTCAATTGATCAACAGTCGGAGGTCCAGTAGGTGTAGCATATTCAGTATCCAGGTATTGCGTAACATCAATTCCAATACCTGATAGATGGAGTCTTCTCCTACTTTTCTATGATGCAAAGTTGTCCTTATTCAACTTAGGCACATCCCTTTTACTCATCTTGTGATCTTTAGCTTAAGTCCCTTTAAAATTTTCTTCCACACACCAAAAATTTGATACCAATTGTTAGAATAAGTGAGAGGGGGGGGGGGGGGGNAGAGGGGGGGGGGGGGTGAATCAGTGGCCTTAAAAATAATTCCAAAAAGATCCAACTAAAAACCTATACTCAAATATAATATGCTCGGCTATCTTATAGTCCACAATCATCAATTTGTATGCCATAAATAGTTCTAACAATTATAAACTGCTCAGTAAGATATATTGTTTATCTTTTCTATACTTTACCGAGTAGCAGCAAATAAAATTAGTTTTTACTGACCAATCCAGTTTCAATAATGTGTAAAATAGAATATCAATGCAATGAAAGAAATACAAATTTGACACATAGATTTTAACGTGGAAACCCAATATTGGGAAAAACCACTTAGGACTGGTAACCCAAAATATTTTCACTCTTCTGAAGTGAGCTCGGTGAAGAGACAACCCTGTTAAAGGTTACAATACACACTGTTAAGTGTGACCTTATGATGCAAGGAGGGGGAAGGAAAATGAGGCCAAAGGCACTCCCAACTATCAAACCACCTTACAGAACCAATGTGGAATCCAAAAACATAGTGAGAGAAGAAACAACAAATATCCTTTATATTAACTTGCTCAAACTCATTACATGCCAGGTTGTAAGGCCTTCCTAGTTTCAGTCATATATTCAATGAATTATAATAAGATCTTCATACAATAGAGATCACATACCTTCGATCTCAATATCTAAACATTTTCTTTCTTTCTTTAATGATCCCTAAACTAAGAACATACAAAAATAATATATACAAGAGTCCACCAAAGAGGTCGGAACTCAAATCCATAAGAGAGACCTAGATTTAGGTCCACACATATCCCAATGAGAGACCCCAAATCAATTCAGCAATGGGAATTAAATGAAGAATTCAGCCAAAGATCCAACTCCCAAAATAAGCATCTCGAGCAAAGGTTGACTGAGCAACAGAGGGACTCGGGCAAAGAACACACCGAGAAACAAGAAACATAACCCGAGTGTCAGAAGAGAAACCCGAGGAATAGGAAAATAAATAGGCATGCTCGAGCAATAGGACCCAAGAAATAGAACTAAGCATTACTGAGTGATAGAAATGAGCATGCCCGAGCAACAGACAAGCTTTATCGAGCAACAAAGCCTGAGTAGTAGAGTATTTACCGAGAAACTTTCAAACAAACTAAAGAGCAAAAACAAACATCTTTTTGGTTGAGAAGGATTGCTAATGACCCAAGATTCTCCTGCATCAGACACCTGGGGTTACAATAAATGATTCCTTGAATTATGTATCAGGTCCAGCCTGAAATGAATCCAACTTAGATTGAGAAATCCAAGGTGAGTCCTCAATCGGCCTGTTCTTCCACTTTACCAGATATTCCATGTATTCCTTTCCTCTTGTGCTTCTGCCAAATTTTTGTTTCAAAATATTTTCAACTTCCTCTATCTACTTCTTAAGATAATCACTTGGTACTGTCACTTCTTCATTAGGTTCATGATATTCATACAAGTCTGAAATATTGAATATAGGTGATATATCCATGTCATCGGGTAATTCAACTTCATAAGCATTTCCACTATCAAACCTTCTCAGTATTTTACAAGGACCAAATTTCTTCATTTTCAATTTACCATATGTGCCAATAGGAGATCTTCCTTTCTTTAGATGAACCATTACAACATCACCAAATTCAAATGTTTTTTGTCTTCTTGATCTTTTTGCACTGTCTTTGTACTTCTGATTACTTTTCTCCAGCTTCTACTTTACATCTTCATGTAATGTATTCATAAATTTTGCAAATTCCTCTGCTTCTGCACTTCTTTTCTCTTCTCCAACAATATCTCTCAAATATGATATACCTCTTAGTTTTGTGCCATGAACAATCTCAAAAGGTGTCTTTCCAGTACTTTTATTCACTGAACTGTTGTATGTAAATTCTGCTTGTGCCAACATCAAATCCTAATTGCTTGGTGTGTCTCCAACTAAGCATCTCAAAAAATTACCCAAACTTTGGTTTACAACCTCTGTTTGTCCATCAGTCTATAGATGAAATGTATAACTAAACTTCAACTCAGTATCCAACCTCTTCCAAAGTGTTCTCCAAAAATAGCTAACAAATTTATTGTCTCACTCAGAGATGATACTCCTCGGTAATCCATGCAATCTAACAATCTCCTTAAAGAAAATATCTGCTATGTGTACTACGTTTGATGTTTTCCTAAATGGTATGAAATGTGTCATCTTATAAAATCTATCCACAACAATAAATATGGAATCATTACCTCTCACTTTCCTAGGTAAGCCAAGAACAAAATCCATGCTGATATCACTCCAAGGTTTCTCGGGAACAGTAATAGGTATATACAAACTAGTATTCTGACTCACTCCTTTTGCAACTTGACAAACTCCATAGGTTTTCACAAATTTTTTAACATCCTTATACAACTGAGGCCAAAATTACCTTTCCTTCAGCGAACTCAATGTTTTGTCAATACCAAAATGTCCAGCCAATCCACTACTATGTTTCTCCTTAATTAGATTAGTTCTCATTGAACCTCTCGGTATACACAACTGAATACCTTTGAACAACATATCTTCCTAAATGAAATAGTCTTCATACTTACTTGATTGATTTTAATTAGGCGCTCTGCACACTCTCCATTGCTCTAAAAAATTAGGATCACTTTCATACAAATTCTTCATGTCATCAAAACCAAGAACTCCAATTCTCATTTTAGTCAAAATATATCTCCATCTACTCAATGCATCAACAACTCGGTTAGAAATTCCACTCTTATGCTTAATCACAAATGAGAAACACTGAAACTACTCTACCCATTTCATATGTCTCTGATTCAACTTATTCTGACTACCCAAATACTGTAAAGCCTTATGATTGGTATACAACACAAATTCATTTGGCATCAAATAATGTCTCCACTTCTTTCTAGCTTGCACAATAGCATAGAACTCCTGATCATAGACATAATATTTTCTTTTTGCATCATTCAACTTTTCACTAAAGAAAGCAACAGGTTTACCTTCTTGAGTCAACATAGCTCCAATTGCACTTCCACTTGCATCACATTCAACTTGAAATACCTTATTGAAACCAGGTAAGGCTAACACAGGTAATTCAGCAACCTTCAGCTTCAAAGCTTCAAAACTCTTATCAGCTCCATGTGTCCATTTGAATTCTCTTTTTTCTCCTCTCATTGTCTTAGCCATAGCATTACTAATAGAATTGAAATTTCTGATAAACTTCCTGTAAAAACTTTCCAATCCATGACATGATCTTACCTTAGTGACATTTTTAGGTGTATCCCAACTCAATATAGCCTCAACCTTCATAGGATCCATCTTCAAACCATCAGCTAAAATCACAAAGCCCAAATACACAAGCTCTTCTTTCATAAAGGAACACTTCTTCAAATTTATCAACAACTTTTCCTCTTTCAATCTCTGCAACACTTGCCTTATATGCATAAAATGCTCTTCTTTAGTCTTACTGAATATCAGAATATCATCCAAGTATACAATCACACATTTGTTAAATAATTTCTTCAAAAATTCATTAATTAACCTCATAAATGTACTCGGTGCATTAGTTAAACCAAAAGGCATAACCAACCACTCATACAAACCTTCCTTTGTCTTGAAAGCAGTCTTCCATTCATTTCCTTCTCTGATTTTATGATGATATCCACTCCTCAAATCAATTTTTGTAAAATATCTTGCTCCACTCAAACAATCCATTATGTCATCCATTCTTGGTATAGGAAACCTATACTTCACTGTGATTTTGTTGATTGCTCTGGAATCAGTGCACATTTTCCATTCTCCATTCTTCTTAGGTGCCAACACATCAGGTACTGCACATGGCCTCAAACTTTCTTGGATCAAACCTTTGTTCAACAATTCATGAACTTTTCAGTTAAGCTCTTCATTCTTGGTCGGTGTTAACCTATGTGGTGCTTTGTTTGGTAATCTAGCTCCAAGAATTAGTTCCATACAATGACTGATATCTCTCATTGGTGGCAAACCATTAGGTACATTATCTATAATTATCTCCTTGTACTCATTGAACAACTTTTCAACTTTTGCAGGAACTTCACTTTTGGTATTCTTACTCAGTTTGTTAGGAATCAAAGCATAACAAATATCATTTATTTTCAAATATTTAAAAAACTATCTACCTTCCATCAGACAAACTTTCACAAATATACATATCTCACCAACAGATTCTTCAACCAAAGGTAACAAAACTTTCTTCTTACCATCAACCCAAATAGAATATTTATTCAATCTTCCATCATGTATAGCATGTCTATTATATTTCCAAGGTCTACCCAACAAAATTTGACAACAATCCATAGACATAATATCACACAACACCTTATCATAATACTTTCCAATTTTTAGATTCACAAAGCATTGTTCACTCACCGTTAATTTATGATCATCCTTAATCCATGAGATTTGATAGGGTTTTAGATGTTTCATCCTCTCCAACTACAACTTTGCATCCATTTCCTCAGATGCCAAATTCTTCAAGCTTCCACTATCAACAATTACCTTCCAAACTTTGTCTGCAACTCTACATCTAGTTTTGAACAAAAAAAATTTGATCAGATCCTTCTTATCCTTCTCACTCCATAGTATCCTTCGGATCATGAAATTTCCTTCCCTTTTAGCTTCATTTGGTGACTCCTCTTGCACCAATGCATTTCTTCTACTACTATCTTTTTTGCTTGCATGGGTACATTCAAAGGATTTATGTCCTTCCTCTCCACAATTGTAACAAGTAACTTGGAATCCTTTTCTGCTATAACCACCTTTAGAGTAATTACCTCTTTCTCGGTATAAATTTCCACCTTTCCATTCAGTCTTTCCTTTGTCTTGAGATGTGTTTGAATTTGACTTGTCTGGTTCAGATCCACTGTTCTCACCATGAAAGCTACCTCTTCCTCTAGGGAATCTACCTCCTCTGCCTCTTTGTCTTTGTTCATATCTTCTATTCAAATTTTCCTCAGCTTTTAGGGAAAATTGGTATGCCTCCTCAATGCTTTCCATCTTGACCAAACTGATTTCATCTTGTATGGAACTTCTCAAGCCATTCAGGTATCTTTCTACTCTTTCCACTTCATCTTCAAAATGTCCAGATCTGATGTCCAATCTATAGAATTCTTCAGTATAGTCTTTCATTGATTTGTCTTTTTTCTTTAAACTTTGCATTCATTGGATTAGGTTAATCTGATAATCACAAGGTAGAAACTTGCCTTTCAATTTGTTTACCATCTTATCCCATACCTTGATTTTGTCTTTACCTTTCTTCTTTCAATCCAATTGCAGATGTTCCCACCATAGGGATGCATGGCCCTTCAACTTTGTGCTTGCAATCTTCACCTTCTTATCCTCTGCCACATTCTCATATTCAAAATACTTTTCCATCTTAGTTATCCAATCAATAAATTCATCAGAATCCAAATTTCCACTATACTCAGGAGGATTAAACTGAGGTGTGGATTTCAAACTTGTCAAAGCTCTCAGGAATCTTTCTTCTTCCTAATTCATCACAGGTGCAAATGCAGCTTCACCTTGAACCTCTTCAATTTCATCATCACTAACATCATCAAGATGTCTTCCTCTACGTTGGGCTATCTCAACAGCTTCCAATCTAGCAGCCATATGTCTAAGCATATCAGCTAGATCTGGATCTTCATTTCCTCTCCCACAAACCATCTTGAATTCCTTCACAATTGTAGGTCAAATTGCAATCTTGTACCTTACAATAATACTAGCTAGGGTTAGGGTTTACAAGAAGGAAATTAGATCACACCAATGCTCTGATATTGCCTAACGCAAGGAGGGAGAAGGAAAATGGGGCCAAAGGCACTCCCAACTGTTAGACTAGTCCCAAAGGATAACTGAGAGGGGGGGGTGAATCAGTTATTAGTAACTTTAATTATTTTCTCTTTATAACTTCAGAATACAATAAAGTAAATTCTCATTCAGATAACACAGTACACAACACATAATTGATTACGGGGAAACCAAATGGTAAAAACCCCGGTGGGAATTAGCACCCACAATGAACTATACTTGTATGTAGTAATCCCTATTAGAAGATATTTCAACCCTGTTAGGAGTTGTACTTTACAATGTAATAAGTATAGTGACCTGGTTAAGGGTCTGACCTTGTTAGGAGTCTTTTGCAAATAACCCTATTAGGGGTGAGGACTCACTGTCCAAAAGCTCACTGCTTCAATGGTGAAGGTTACAACCTTCAGTAGAAAATATATGCACTATATCTGATGATGAACTATAGAGTAGACCTGCTATCTTGATCAGTTCCAATGTATTCTAATCTTCTACTACTTCTTCACATAGACTCTTGATGAATGAACCACAACTGATATTCTTCTCTGTACATTTTCTGTCTCCTTTCATATCATTCACTTAGCGTATCACAAATGACTTGCTATAAGTATCTTCCTCAAAGTATGAGATCATGGGACCTGTAAGACAACTCTTCATAACATCCTTGTCGGCTTTACTAATCACACACGCATAATTACAACCGCACAAATATAAACTAAATAGAAGCGACGCTTCACTAAGTCGGCTTCACCAAATCAACTCTAACTTTGCAATCTTCTTGAAACATGTTAACTGCCTTTAGATAACTATCATCAACTCATAACTAATCATGAATATACACACGCATATCCTAAAGATAGGTGCAACTCAAGAAACATGTTAAATACATCGGCTCTGAATAGATACTCTTCCAGAACAGTAACTGTCAATAACAGAATTACACAACTTGACTGAAACATCATATCTGGATCTGCGTGTATGAACATAACATAAAAAACATGTCTACAACATGTATCTAACCACACAAGGCTTGATATCATCATTCTGATAAGTACATATAGAATCACTACTATGTATTATATGTTGTCATCAATGACAAACATACAATCAATCAACTACATAGAAACTAATCTCCAACAATCTCCCCCTTTGACATTGATGGCAACATATGATATTAAAAACATCTTCAGCACATGGTGTCTTTTTTCTTGTACAATCTTCTCAATATACTCATCAAGGATTCGTCTACATTGCTTCAGTTCTTCTGACTATTTTTATACTCCCCCAGAGTATATGCTCCCCCTTACTATATACTCCCCCGTTGACATCAGTGGAAAAGGGCACCATAACCATTAGGCACAGGTACTACTCCAGAAGTAGAGTAGTTAACCATTCATCAGTCACTAAGGACTGATGTTCTTATTGCTTTATCTAATCAGACTCAGGAAAGGGAATTAATCCCAACTTCTCCCTGAGATACTCAAAAGTATCTTTTGATAAAGGCTTTGTGAAAATATCTACCAACTGTTCTTTGGTGTCACATAGTCCAATTTCACTTCTTTTTCTGCAACCTTTTCTCTTAGAAAATGGTAATTGATCTCTATGTGTTTTGTCTTTGTGTGCATCAAAGGGTTCTTGGACATGTTAATAGTGCTAGTGTTATCACAGTAAATAATAATAGGATAATCAACCTGAATACCAAAGTCTTTAACCATCTGCTTGATCCAAACCATGGTTGAACAATTCAGTATTGCTGCAATATATTCAGCTTCTATTGTTGATTGAGAAATACAGTTCTGCTTCTTTCTTATCTAAGAAACCAACCTATCTCCAAGAAATACTGCTCCTCCTAAAGTACTCTTCCTATCATCAATACATCCTTCCCAATCTGCATTTGTATACACATGAAGTTGTACATTCTTTGATTTAGGATACCATAAACCATAGTCTATAGTTCCCTTTAGATATCTGAATATCCTCTTGATTTCCATTACGTGATTCTACTTGGGTTCAGCTGCAAATCTTCCAACAAGGCCAACTGCATTAGATATGTTAGGTCTATATTGAGTTAGATAAATGAGTTTTCCAATCATAGATTTGTACAATGTCTTATCAACTGCTATGGAATCATCATCTTTTGAAAGCTTGCTTCCTGTTATCATAGGGGTGCATACTAGCGTACAGTCTTCCATCTCGAAGGTCTTCAATATTTCCTTCACATATTTTGTTTGATTAATGAATATACCTTTATCTGTCTATTTTACATTTAGTCCCAAAAAGTATTTTATAGGACCAGTCATGCTCATTTCAAATTCATTCTACATTTCTTTTGCAAATGCTGCACTAAGCTTATCATTACCTCCAAAGATAATGTCATCAACAAATATGGTAACTAGTAGTAATCCATCAGGTGTCTCTCTTGTGAATAAGTTACAATCTGCTGCACCTTTCTTAAATCCAATCTTGGTAAGATAACCATCAAGTCTCTCATACCAAGCTCTTGGGGCCTGTTTAAGACCATAGAGTGCTTTCTTCAATCTGCATACCATGTCTGGTTTATCTGAAAGATTAAATCCTTTAGGTTGTTCAATGTAGACTTCTTCCTTCAAGTCACCATTCAAAAAGGCTAACTTTACATCCATTTGATAAACTTTAAAGTCTTTGAATGTTGCATAGGCCAAGAACAATTTTATGGCTTCCAGTTTGCTCATAGGGGCAAATGTGTCAGTGTAGTCTATTCCTTCTCTCTGCACATATCCTTTACATACCAATCTTTCTTTGTTTCTTACTATTGTACCATCTTCATTCATCTTGTTTCTGAATATCCACTTTGTTCCAATCACATTTTTGTCACTGGGTCTAGGAACCAATTCCCATGTCTTATTCTTAATTATCTGATCTAATTCTTCTTTCATTGCATTCTTCTAATCAAAATCATTACAAGCATCTTCAACACTTAAAGGTTCAATCTGTGAAAGTAAACATACCTCTTCATCCATTGTTAGACTTTTTTCTTTTGATCTAGTCAAAACACTACTACTTTGATCTCCAATGATATCATCTTTAGAGTGGTATCTAGATGTGAATTTTGGAACCTTAGGTGTTACTTCTTCTTCTGTAATTTGTGATTTTTCTCTGCTTGATTCAGGGTCATTACATGAAACATCAATGCAATCAAACATTTCTTCAATAATAGTATCTTTACTGCTAGGCCTGGGTTCATCTTCAATCATAGGTGCATATTCATAGTACCTTTCTTGTATCATGAACTTTTCATCAATCTTTACATGAGTACTTTCAATTATCTTTTTCAATCTCAAATTGAAACGTCTGTACTTTTCTTTTAGTAGAGTAACCAAGGAAAATACCTTCATCGCTTCTTACATCAAACTTATGAACACCATCATCTCTCTTGATGTAACACTTGCTGCCAAAGATTCTAAAATATTTCACTGTAGGTACATTACCAAACCAAAGTTCATAAGGTGTTTTGTCCACGCCTAGCCTTAGTTGTGTTATGTTGATAGTATAGACTGATGTATTAACTGCATCTCTCCAATATGTGTGCGCAACTTTTCCTTCAATCATCATAGTGCGTGTTGTATCAAGTATAATCTTGTTCCTCCTTTCTACAATCTCATTCTACTATGGGGTTCTGGGATCACTCAACTGTCTTTTTATTCCATGTTCTTCACATTAGTCATAAAACTGATTAGAGGTGAACTCTCCTCCTCTATCTGATCTCAGACATTTCAGTTTTAATCCAGATTCATTCTCAACCTTAGCTTTGAATATTTTAAACTTCTCAAAGGCTTCTGACTTCTCTTTTAAGAACGCAACCCACATCATCCTTGAAAAATCATCAACAAACAAAATGAAATACCTTTCTCCATCGTATGATCTTTTCTGAGTAGGACCACATAAATCTGTATGTACTAGGTCCAATTTTTTTTCAGCTGATTTCTTCTTGCTTTTGAAAGAACTCCTTACATGATTTCCCATAATGCATTCCCTGCATATTGTGTCTACTGGTCTTGCAATACTAGGAAGATATCTAACTGCTTTGACATTTTTTATCTTTACTATGTTATCAAAGTTGATATGACAGAGTCTCTTGTACCATAACCAACTATCATCCACTTTTGCAACAAAACAACTTACATCTGAATTGAGCTGAAAAACATTACCTTTTGTTTTGGATCCTGATGCTATCATGTCTCCATCCTTGTTCTTAATGATTCATTTTTTGTCTTTGAATTCCAAATGATAACCTTTGTCAAGTAGCTGTCCAATACTTAGCAAGTTATGGTGTAATCCATCAACATACAAAACATCATCCGTCTTGTTCTTTCCATCCAAAGTGATAGAACCTCTTCCTATGATAGGTTTAGGAGTGTTATCTCCAAATCTAACCATACCACCTTTGTATTTGTCTAAATGAACAAATCTATCTTTGTCACCTGTCATATGATGAGAGCATCCACTGTCAATGATCCAATTAGTTCTGATGTTTGCTTTGGAAATTAGGGCTAACTCTTGTTCTTCCTTTTCATCTGCAATGTCCATTTCCTCAAGCAACTTTTCCATGTCTCTAAGGGAAACGAATCCAATTTCATCCTCTCCTGAATCTTCATTAGTTACACCTTCTTCAGCATGGTAACATTCCTTTCTATATTTAGGTTTATAATTAGGTCTGAATTTCTTTACTCTTGTAGGACACTTGGATGCAAAGTGGCCAATCTTGTTGCATGAAAAACATTTGAATGGAAGTTGTCCTTCATATTTCCCTTTGCCTTTCTTTTCTCTTTTAGCAATC
>MU226169.1:9310727-9321850 GCA_018584345.1 Thuja plicata
GATTACAGTAGATTAGATGTATGAATGGTTAAAGAAGATAAAAGTGTAGAAATGTTTTAAAGTTCTAAGTGTTACTGATTCACCCCTCCCCTCTCAGTAACTCTGTTAGTCCTGAATATTTCCAACAGGCTCTTCTTAGAAATAATCTAAATATTTTAAATATTTACATCTTAATTATAGAAGAGATTATATTTTTAACTTTCTATTTAATAGGGAGATTATATTTTTAACTTTCTATTTAATAGGGGTGTAGTTTGCTATGATTAAATAGCTTTTAATATATTCTTCCAATAACAATCCCAAAAATAAAGGCGGCTCCTAAAATCAATGGAAAAAAATGCATGAGGTTGGGCAACTTGGGTTAAAACTGTGGGCCCCCATGCATTGACCCTGGAAAGCGCTAAAAGTTAGTCTTTAAAAATAATAATGTCCATGCATAGTTCAACGTGGAGCATGTGGTGTAATGGAAAAGAAGATAAATAGCAAATAGGAGGTTCAAGGTTTGAGCCTCCTCAACACCTTTTGAAATGCCTAAGTTACGTTGCCCACCAAATGCTGCCTCATGGCACTCTATTATTTGACCAACCTGTGACATGTGTCACACTCAAATAGGTCCACATCCAATGCCATGTCATCAACAAATCCGCCATGTGTAAACTTTTGGCTGTCTTTACACCAGTTGACTACCACATGTCACTCCAGGATTGGATTAAAATGCTGACTGTGCTGCTGACATCATGCTAATGTCATCCAGTCAACCTTTTTCCAAGGTAACTTTGACCAGTTGTAAATTTTGCATATGAACTCCATTTTTGCCTGTTCAAGTTGCGTTGGGTTCTATTCTCTGAGATCTTTGCAATGAAGTTGAATTTGAGATATTTTGAGACTGTAAAATTTTTTTCTTTCTGGATCCACCTGGATCAGACACACTACACCTAGCACATGTGTAGTACACTGAGTATTGAATATCATTTAACTGAGAGAGAGGAGTTACTCAACCGAGTTAGACAGTAAATTGAAAACATGATAAGATCACATTTAATGATTGTCAGAGCATTAATTAAGATTCTACAAGCACGTAGAATGATTTTTTACATGAACAAATATTGAAATAATTTAGAGTGAAGATATAAGGAATAGATGAAGTGGAAAAATAAAGTTTGTTATTTCCAAGAAAAAAACAAGTACTGAGGTAAAAGTGACTTGGTCACTGAGTTGGAAATAATATCTAACGGTCAAGAAAAATTCATAGTGTACTTAACAAATAAGATTAAGAGGCATAATATCATCTATATATTGGATGAAATTGATAGTTGTGAAGAGTTTTTGTTGTTGTTGTTGCTGAGAAAGTTAAAGGAGTTATTGAAGAACAAGAGTAAAGCAGAGAGCACCGAGCAGAGATTTAGTTAAAACATAGTAGAATAGAGCAGTGCTATAGTTTGAGATTGAGGTAACACATCAGAGCACATAGAGTCTGATCATCATTTACATTTGATGCACTTATTACAAACATTTTAAAGTTATTTGATACTATTGTATTGAGAGATTTAAATCCCAATACGAGGTAGATCTTAACTGGTCTTATATTTGTAAATCCTTTAACAGGGTACATCTCAAAGTATTGAGATTGAAAAAATCCTTTAACCAGGTAGACCTAACAAGTCTTTCATACTGTTAACCAAGTAAGCTATCAGAAATAGCTAAAATTTGTAGATCTAATGGAGCACCCTTTATACTGCAGTAAGTGAAGGTTGTGGGTGTCATCCCCACCGCAGTTTTGTCCTCTAACCAAGGATTTATGTGTTACCAAAATTATGGTGTTATGAGTTCTATTATTTAATGTTTTGATGCTATAGTTTTATAAGCTTTACATTACTTTCATTTCAATGTTATGAACCCGGTAATCAATATGCAGTAGTATATGGTTTATTAGTGAATGTGGTTAGAAATTTTTTAGTGGCACTGATTCACCCCTCCCCTCTCAGTCCCAACTTTCCATAGTTATTACAACAATTGGTATCAGAGATAGTACTCTTGAGTTAAATGCTTGACCACTTGAGAGTTAAAGATCATATCCATGGAAATTCATAGGCAATCTAAAAGGATTGATGGTCTTGAATTTGATTTGGAGAGTGCACAAGGGTTAATCATTAAAATGAGGAAGAAACTTGAGAAGTCTCCGAGGATAAGAAAGAAACTATATGATGAACTGAAGGTCACATAAGAACAAGTTGATACACTTGAGACAACATCTAAAGGAAGCATGACTGATGAATCTGAATCATCTATAAGAAAACTACTTGAAAATAATGATTAACTTACAAAGTTGTTGGATTTGATGAAGAAAGATCTTGAAGTGAATAGCATAAGAATGACTGAATTGATTGAAGGAAAAAGGATAGTTGAGGTTGAAAAGAGAATGGCTGAAGATGACAAAAGAAAAGTTGAAATTAGGTTAACTAAGAAAGATAATGAGATCTTAAGGATAAACCAAGTTCACTATAATATGACCTACCAACTTTTGAATGCAAATCAAGACTATACATGAAAGGAGTTTGAGAACCAAGCACTGAAAGCTGAGATTGAAAGAATAGACAAAAGATTGAAAGATGAGAAGGATGCAAATGAAGTACTAAGAAGAAATGAATAAGAATTGAAATCATTGGACAAACATGTTAAGAATCAGAAGCAACTGAATGACAGATCAAGGATTGGATTCAATGAGAACAACACTACTGAGAAAGGAGAATCATCTAATCCACTAAAAAAACAAGGTACTATAACCCCACCAAAATTAAAGAAGCCAAGCTGCAATTATATTGGGAAGCCTGGATAGTGGTGCTCAAATCAATAGATTGTATTTCCTATAGATTTCTCCTATCCAATGATTAGAAACGCAACTAATTTGGCCAACTAACAAGTCACAACCAAGGTAAGGTTGGAACTTCTTCAATTTTGGCTCTGCCAAACCAAGGCTAGTAAGCCTATACCTTGAGTTATCCTTCAAGTTACAAGGCTTTTTATAGTGGATAAGTAACACTTCAACCTTCTCTCTCAAGGATGGCAAGGCACTTGACAGAAATCTAACTGAAAGCAATATATCATGAACTGTAAATTGAAATACTTTAAGTAATTGAAAGAATATTTGGTAAATGTGTATGTAATTTGAAATGAATAGATAGAAAATATACCACAAAACTATAAAAAATGAACTAAATAACTATATTCCAAATAAGCAATAAAGACCATTATCTTAATCAACCATGGGCAATAGAGTCACTATTATTCAAATCTTATGTTCAACCTCAGAGATAGTTTTATAAGAAAACTTATCACTTCAAAGGTGTTATGGAATGTACATGCAACCTAAAACAAATTTAGAGATATTTCAAAAGGGTAATACTTCTTAGATGACAGCCCAATTGACTGAGGCCTCAATCAACAGAATTTAACCATGTAAAATGAGAAAACCAATTGAAAATATAGACTATGAATCAAATCAAGAAGCATGCACATAAATCTATCACTTTGAAGAAGTTCTATTGGTTTATCCAAGGGACTAATTGTAAAATGATTAATGAAACAATTGCATATATGAAGAAAAATTACTTATCTTTGTTGATTTTAAAAAAATAGTACATCTAGGTCTATGTTATAGTTGTTGATCTAAAACTATCCAAATATGTGAAATTGTATTATATTGTATTGTCTTGTCTCTTTATATTTTACATTATATATATGTGTGTGTGTGTGTGTGTGTGTGTTTGAGTGGCTTTCACACCTCTTTAGGGTGAAAAGACACAATCCTTATTACAAATTATTTTGAAAAAACAATAAACTAACTAAAAAATAACTACCTAACTTTCGGATTTGGCTTTGGTCGAAAATCCAAAACACCTTGTGAAAAGCTAATATTTCTGCTAGAGATAGGAAATTTGATTTCCCAAATTGGGTTGTTTTTAGATTTTTAAAATTTGACCATCTTATGGCTTTTTCGGCATCATCTTTGTAGAAATTTAAAATTCAAGCATTTTCTTAAGGCTTCGATTAGTTAGTTCTATTTATTTGTGTCATAAAGCTTCATTCCTTTGATTTTTTTAGTATGTAGAAAATTGATTCTTGATAATGGATTGGGACTTCTAAATTCTCAAAATTTAGGGTACCACCACTGGACACACAGCTAATGTTTGCAAAAGCAGAAAAGGTAAAGCACCGAGTACACCTAAATTTGATTTTTATTGCTTTAGATGTAATAAGTATGGACATCAAGCTTTTGAGTGCAGAACCAACTTTACTAACAACATAAGGAAACCTAATTTTGATGGTTACTGCAAGAATTGCAACAAGTATGGTCACAAGAGTGAAGAGTGTAGAACAAAGAAAAGAATTGATAAGTGGATGCCTAACCAAGAGAATGCAAATACTAACCGAGCAGGCGCATCTATATCATGGGATTATAATACAAGGATTTCATGTTTATCTTGTGGAAGATATGGACACATTGCTGCAAATTGCATATTGATGCATGGAATGAATAACAAAAGATCATGGAGGAGCCCTGGCATGGCATGTTTCCACTATCATTGGGTAGGACACCTAGTAAGGAATTTTAGATACCGAGGAGATACACCAACCGAAGATGAATCTACAAGATCTACACCACCTACTATTGAATAAATCATAGAACAAATGAACAAAACTTGGAGGAAAAAGACTCAGGAAGATGGAACATCATTTGAAACCATAGAAAACACCATCTCTACCGATTCTGGTGCACCAATTTCCACCTAAATGGTGAGAGGTATGTAGGAACTGCATGCTTATCATAAATCTTACTTCATATCCTAATCATTAGAGTTAGGATCCATATCAGCATATCAAGATGCATTTGGATAAGTTGTGGAATTTTGTTTGAACATTATAATGTATCGTTATTTTAATTATTTGGTTAAGAAAAGTAACTATGTTGTCAGTATAAAGGTATAAGAGACTCAATAAGTGCATTTAATACAACTAATTAAAACCATTAAAAACCCTAATCATGGAAAAGTTATAAATAGGTCAGTTTTTTATTCATTTGGACCTAACATTTTCAAAGAGAATTTGAGCACATTGCAGAGCGATCACTTCGAGAGAAACAAGGAAATTTCAAGGTATTTTTGTATCTTTATAAGAGCATTGTGAGACATTTCTATGATAATTGTTCAATAACAAGTTGTGTTAGCGAAGCCATTTTTATCAAGCGTGCCCTTGTTTGTTCAAACAATACATTTGAAGGTAGTCATGTCACCAAGGATGTAGAGATCAGTGCTCGTAAATAATGTCAAACCAGTAAGCCCTAAGTACAAATTTCCCCAGCAATAGCCATAGAAATGGATATGACAAGAGCATTGTCTTTATTCCTACCATGAGTACTTTTGATTGAAGATGTCCGCATGTTTATTCATTGCAAGATCAAATATTTGTGTGAAAAAGAGATTGATGCTTCATTCAATAAGTTGTGCGTGAATGGAAAAGTTAAGGATGAGCATACACATCTGGAAACAAAAGGTTTAACTCATGTAATACATTTACCAAGGGTATTCAAGCCTGAATGGGTAAGGATGGTACTCAACTGAGTACATGACCAGTTTATGTGGTTGGATGAACATATTAAGATAATGAAGGATGTCTTTCATATCATCATTGGATTCCCTATTGGAGAAAGACCCAAGGACATAAATAAAATTGATAAAGGTAAACTCACTGAGCTAACCAAGGCACAATGGGATGGCAGAGGAATGAAAATATCTACTGTTGAGGATCTTGAGTTAAGGTATGCATGCAATATCATATCTTGCCGATTATTTCAATTGTCCCGAGTGGACAGTGTACCATGTGGAGCAGTAGACCTTGAATTTAAGATAGTGAAGAAAGGAATTTAGATAGATCTTTGTGAAGTTTTGTTGAATAAAATAGATGACAATATGAATCCAATCAGAAAGGCAAAGACCAACAATTTGAAATTTTGCTCATTATTGGTATGTATTTTCTTTTATTATCAGGATTCATTTCCATCTATTGGAGATATAGTATGGAAAATTGATAAGCCAATCATCTATCAAATAAATAAATGTATACAAAGTCTAGGAGACAACTTTGATGCAATAATGTTTGATTAATTTTTGAAATTTCAAGAAAGAATGCATAAGAGATATAGAGTTCCACCTCAACTAATTGCTAAATATCAAGATGATATATGTTTTGAGGTAGATACTGATGTTTGTATTATCAAGGTTGTTGATCCTAGAGTTGGATGGATTCAATGGATGGGATATGAGTTGGACATTGATATTGGTTTGAAATAGATAGAAGCATTACTTGCTAAACCAATTGATACTAAAGAAAAGAGGTATGGCACTTATGAAGAAGTGAAAGATAAAATCAAGCAAGGTATAATGATACCTAGAGCAATCAAGAAAATAAGATAGATGATTGATGAATTATCAAAAAAACTTGGAGTTGATGATACATTGGTTAAGGACATTGAAAATGAACAAGTTATTGTTGAAGTTGACAAGCAACTTGTGCTACTGCCATCACTGAGAAAAAGACGTATTGGAAGGTACACCACATTCTCAGTACAATCGGGAGAAAAGAAAGTTGTATAGGCTGTACAACCAAGAGGAAAGACATATGTAAGATCCAAAGGAAGGAAACAACTTGTACGTACTAGAAGAAGATTATTACTTGGAAATGAAAGTGAAACAGATTCTGATGTGGCAATCAAGTATACACCAGTATAAAGGGGTTTTTATTATTTTCTTGTTTTATGTACACTTAGGATAAAGGGGTTTTTATTATTTAATTAAAAGATTTTTCATTTAATTAAAATGAAGCATGTTCTTTTAATTAAATAAAGCTAGGATAAAGTGGCCAAACTTTAGGATATACTCAAATAAATGATTAAGTGGTGATTTGATCAAGAAAATAAGAGATTAAATAAATATGCAAAATTGATTAAGCACAAGATATAGTCTAGTATTTAAATTTTAATAATTACAAAGGGGCTCGTAGTCTACTAGACCATTTTTGGGTGATTACAGAAGGTTGTCCTTTGTCTACTATAAAACTCATAATAAATTATATGCTCTTGTACCTACACATGACACTTCTTGTTAGTGAAACATGAGATTATGAATACTTTCTTGATTTCCCCACTTGCTTTTCTGCTAAAGTTAGATTATGTGACTAATTTTCAAAATGAATGTGTAGTAGTTTTAATATTAGAATGAGCCTGAGATCCTTGATTTATCAGTCCATTGACTAGCCCCATTTATTTTATTCTTTCAGGTACATTTGCAGATGTGGGACCCAGACCTCCGTCAGCTAATCAAGATACAACAGTCTGTCATTACCAGGAAATGGAGGATCCCTTACTTATTCTTATCTTGACCTTTGTACTTTCAGTTACTTTCCTCCCTTTCTATATTGTTTTTGAGAGCTTTCCCATGGCTTCTGTGGGACCCATTTTTTATATTATTTTGAAAATGAATAAAAGAACTCTTGATTGAGAATACATTTATATATCACTTGTAAAATACATTTGCACATTAATGAAAAGTTCTCTTTTTTGCATTTTACTTTTCAACATAAACTACTTAAACTTGACTGCTCAAAATTTTAAAATGCACCAAATGCACCTTTCACCAATGATGTCTAAGCTCTGCCAATTTGAGCATAATGTAAAAATTGGTAACATTTATGACGACCTCTCAGGGGTGTTTTCCTACTAAATAAAAATAGACCAATTTCCTTTTGCGATCCATTGGGCACAAAGTCACTTCATCCTTAGAAAATTGAAAACCACAAACAAAAAACAAAATCACACACATTACTGTTGTTTTCCATTGTCTTTGCATGGATGAAATTCCTATGATACGAGGAAGTGGAATGGATTCCATGCCTTATATGGTAGGTATCTTTTTCATGCCATGATAGTGAATTATAACAGTGTTGTCCTTGGCTTCTCTACCACACAACTAAAACTGAAACTAACCTTTGTTCCTACCATAAATTGATTAATAAAATATGTGTTGTCTATAAAAATGAATCCTAAATGGTTCACTATTTTGCATGATGTATGTTTCCTTGATTGGCTCATGCTACAAATAGAAGTACTAAAAAAACTAACTAACTAAAATTGAAACTATTGTGCTCAACCACACTTGGAGAAAGCAAAGTTGAAACTGGAAACTTCTAACCTACCCTAAGATAAATAATCATCAAAACTTCAGATACAACCATTAACAAGATGATTGAAATAGCTTCCTTTTCTCACCAACAAAGGATGATATGAATGCAAAAGGGAAACTAAAAAGGTATGCAATATAACTGGAAAAATTAACACCTCCTGACGAATGTCTTGAAAATGATTAGCCAAATCACATACCTCTTAAATTTGATCAAAATCAATGCAGATTTGAGGTGAATTATTGGGCTGGACCTTCTACTCTATATCTGGAATCTCAGGCTCAGGCTCCATTCTTGAAATATGCCTGATTAGGTAACCTCTAGAGATGATAAACTTTGGAATATTGCTACTGATTTCAACTCTGCCAACTATTTTTTAAACTTGGAAAACTAAATTTTTCTGATTTTCTTTCTCTTCCTCAACATAAATTACACCCATATCAGCCTTTGAGACCGCTGATACAATGGTTTCATCATTTTTATGCTCCTTGAACAAGAACCTCATATTGTTGTTGAGCACAACTTGCCAAATCTAATAGTTTGAATATATCCTCTTCATTTTTAATAACAAATAAATGAATCTCTACAAATGAAACAACTTGAACCTGAAGTTAATTAGCAATTCCTTGATAAGCACCTTTTTTTCTTGTTTTTCTTACCTGAGAATGAGGGGCTGACATCCAATTCTAACACAAAGACTTCAAGATCTTCCCAAAAAGAATCCTCTTCAACTTCATTTTTAATTTTATATGAGAGAAGACTATTACTTACCTCATTACAGCTTTCATGAATGATCAAACCATCGAGATCTTGAACATCCTTCTGCTGCTCCTCAACTGATATGACTGAGAATTGAATTTCATCTTCTTCTTCATTGACAAAACACAGAATCTCTTCAAACAAATCAGATAAGCCTTGAAAATTGTCATCCTTTTCATCATTATAAACCTGCATTTCTATGTATGTTGCCTCTTTTACCTCCTCTAGCAGATCTTGCTCAAAATGCATAAAGCTTGGTATCCTTTCCTTAACAGATTTCTTTTCAGCATGTTTTAATTTCATTTCTGCCTCTTGAACAACAATCTGTTATTGTAAGTTTTGTTAAAATTTCCTTAGTTATGCTTCATAATGTTGATCCTCATTTCCTTGCTCTATATTAACCTGACCAAACCTGCTATGCTTAGAAAAATCCTTATCTTGCTCCTGAGAATAGGTCTTTTGAATTTCAAGGGAACTTGCTAGAAAAAATTGTGTAATCTGTGGGGTTTATTGAAAACAAAAAGGTTGTTCCTGAGACATTGTTGGTTGAACTATTGGTCCCACTGACAGGGGGGTGAATCAGACAAAATCAAACTTAAACACTTAAAAATTAACTCACTGATTCACTCAGTAGCAATGAATACAGTAATAACCAATTCACCAAATAAATTTATAACTTAAAAAATCATACATCTCAAAATATGAAAATCAATCATTCAATCTCAGTAATCATAGATAAAAAACTCTATGGGAATTGTGACCCACAATAAAAATGTACCTTTCTAAAGTACACTTGTTAGGATTAACAAGACAGAAATAAAAATTACATGCAGAAATATAACCAATAATAGAGAATAATAAACCAAAATAGAAGAGAACACAAAATACAAAGATTTAACGTGGTTCACCCAATCCCTGGGCTACGCCCACCAAACAACAAATCTAATCTTTCTATTATCCAGTGATTACAATCTGATCGCAATACACAATCCCTTATAGCTCAATACCGTCATAAAACATACAACATAATTAATGAAACCCTAACCCTAAGCCAATTTATACAAACTTTATGCCACTTTAGGGTTAGTACATGTCGGCCCAGAAATTGGCCGAAATAAGCCTCACAAACCCAACACATTATAGAAAGGTAAAATACTTTCCTAGATAGTACTTTCCTAATCAGTCGCCACAATATAACAATCTCCCACTTGGGGACTGATCAGAATCCACATAAACCAACAATTCTCCCACTTGGAGACTGATCTTGTAGCAAAACCGCTACCCTGTGAAACTCCCACTAGACTCGGCTATTCTGTTAGTCTATTAAATCTAGAAAACCAACCGAAGTTTAACAAGAATTCATATTCTCCCTCATCACAACCTTTGTAAATTACATATCCATTGGATTATCAACTGTATGTATCTTTTCCAGCTTTAACTGTCCATCATCCAAAACTATCCGAATGAAATGATACTGCAACTGTATGTGCTTTGTCTTTGAGTGTAAAGAAAAATTCTTCACAAGATGTGGTGGTACCCTAAATTTTGATAATTTAGAAGTCCCAATCCATTATCAAGAATCATGTTTCTCCATACTAAAAAATATCAAACGAAGGGAGCTTTATGACACAAATAAATAGAACTAACTAATCGAAGCCTTCAGAAAATGCTGGAATTTAGACCTACTACAAAGATGATTTTGACAGAGGATAAATCTGGTCAAATTTTAAAAATCTAAAAATGACCCAGTTTGGGAAATAAAATTTTCTATCTCCAGAAGAAATATTAGCTTTTCATGAGGTGTTTTGGATTTTTGACCAAAGCCAAATCCGAAAGTTAGGTAGTTATTTTTTAGTTAGTTTATTGTTTTTCCAAAATAATTTGTAATGAGAGTCGTGTCTTTTCACCCTAAAGAGGTGTGAAAGCCACTCAAACACATATATATACATAATTTAAAATGTAAAGAGAAGATGAGACAATACAATAATACAATTTTACATATTTTGATAGTTTTGGATCAACAACTATAACATGGACTTGGATGTACTATTTCTTTAAAATCAATAAAGATAAGTCTTTTTTCTTCATATATGCAATTGTTTCATTAATCATTTTACAATTAGTCCCTTAGA
>MU226169.1:9322765-9341704 GCA_018584345.1 Thuja plicata
CCCTAAAATTTCACAACTTCTACCAAAGTTCCATGGAGAATGGGATGAATCAACACTACAACACTTGGATGCATTTTATACATTCATAGAAGATTATGAGGTTTCTATAGAGGATCAAGTGATGAGGCTATTTTTTAGGACGTTAAAAGATAATGCCAAACAATTATATGAATCACTACCCACACAATCTATCTCATCATGGAGATAGTTTGAGCAGTGGTTTCTTGATATGTTTCATGATGCCAGTGGTGAAGAAGAAAACATGTGTTATGAACAAGACATGTGCTATGAATAGGAAAGAGAGCCAAGTTATATTTTGGAGGAAGAATCTTACATGTCCCCTTTGGATATATTCTTCAGTTTGGAAAGATATAAAGGTGAACCTACACTACATTTGTTCATGAGAATGATAAAGATCTATCGAGAAAAACCTTTAGATATCAGGCCTCTGGGAAGGGAATTAATGGATAAACTTTGTGAGTTAGGAATCTACCATGATTCTCAACTACTAGCCTTTCTTGAGAAAATATGTGAAGTATTGAGGGAAGAAAAGAATGATGACATAGAGGAAGAAAATTTGGATCAGATTGAAGTAGAATCTATATGTACTGAGATTTGCATGGAAACAGGTATCAATGACCATGATGATAAGGAAAAAGATCTTCTCAGTACAGAAGAAATCTCATATTTACTAGACATGGAATATCAAAAACATGTTGAGAAGAGTGGTCAATTATTTTTCTCAATGCACCATGATAAGCAAGTTGATGGATCAATACATACTCGGGGGGTAATAGATGAAGAAGATGATAAATTTCAAGAATCAAATGATGGAGATGAAATAGACCAACATACAACATATGAACACAAAGAAGTTTCAGATGAAAGATCTCATGGAGATATGCTCAAGTTCTCTATATCCTTGAATCCATTATTTGAAGAATATTTTATATGCAATCAAGTCCATCAACATCATGATAAATATAGTGAGCCTAGTGATCATTTTGAAGATGATGAAACTCAAAATATGTATGGGGAATTGTATTCAGAAAGTGAGACATGTATTATTTCATCCTATGAGCATAAGTTGTATCAAACATGTGAAGATGAGATGGAATCAAACAGACATAATGAGGAGAATGTTTTGAAGATTAGTTCTGAAAATTATCCGAGTATCCTATTTGATCAAATTATTGATAAGAAGGAAGTTCCTGAATGTGAGTTATCTCCAAATCCTTTTTGTGAAAAGAAACAACATCTTGAGTATAGGGAAGATTGTGTACATAAAGGCATGCAAGTAGAAGAGCTTAATCTAGTTACTTGTAGGGTTGATCAAATGCATGGGGATCTTCTATTTAGCAAGGACTATAGTGCACTTGCTAACTTTTCTAAAGGTAAACAAAATTCAAAGTGTGTTAATAAAGAAATGAATGTTTTCCATGAGAGTGGTGGCATCATATTCGGGAGATCCAAAGTATTACATGATCAAAATTATGTGTTCGATAGAGGAAAGAAGCAGTGTTCATTTTTTGGGGGGCCTGGGGCCACCCAATTGAATGTTCCTATGAAATTTATTCATGAGCCTATTGATATAAAGATAAATCTTAAAGATGAGAACCAAATCACTTTGCATCAGATTAAGTGTGGATACTTGGTCTGCTTCTCCAGAGATAGTTGGAATCTTGCTATGCTCACAGGGAGAATACGTCCCCAGAAAGAGCCATTGGTGGTACCCTAAATTTTGATAATTTAGAAGTCCCAATCCATTATCAAGAATCATGTTTCTCCATAATAAAAAATATCAAACGAAGGGAGCTTTATGACACAAATAAATAGAACTAACTAATTGAAGCCTTCAGAAAATGCTGGAATTTAGACCTGCTACAAAGATGATTTTGACAGAGGATAAAGATGGTCAAATTTTAAAAATATAAAAATGACCCAGTTCGGGAAATAAAATTTTCTATCTCCAGAAGAAATATTAGCTTTTCACAAGGTGTTTTGGATTTTCGACCAAAGGCAAATCTGAAAGTTAGGTAGTTATTTTTTAGTTAGTTTATTGTTTTTCCAAAATAATTTGTAATGAGAGTCGTGTCTTTTCACCCTAAAGAGGTGTGAAAGCCACTCAAACACATATATATACATAATGTAAAATGTAAAAAGAAGATGAGGCAATACAATAATACAATTTCACATATTTGGAGAGTTTTGGATCAACAACTATAACATGGACCTGGATGTACTATTTCTTTAAAATCAATAAAGATAAGTCATTTTTCTTCATATATGCAATTGTTTCATTAATAATTTTACAATTAGTCCCTCGGATAAACTAGTAGAACTTCTTCAAAGTGATAGTTTGATGTGCATGCTTCTTGATTTGATTCAATATAGTTTATATTTTCAATTGGTTTTCTCATTTTGCATGGTTAAATTCTATTTATTGAGTCCTCAATCAATTGGGCTGTCATCTGAGAAGTATTACCCATTTGAAATATCTTTGAATTTGTTTTAGGTTGCATGTACGGTCCATAACACCTTTGAAGTGATAAGTTTTCTTGTAAAACTATCTTTGAGGTTGAACATAAGATTGGAATGATAGTGACTCTATTGCCCATAGTTGATTAAGGCACTGGTCTTTATTGCGTATTTGGATTATAGTTATTTAGTTCATTGTTTATAGTTTTGTGATATCTTATCTATCTATTCATTTCAAATTACATATACATTTAACAAACATTCTTTCAATTACTTAAAGTATTACAATTTATAGTTCATGATATATTGCTTTCAGTTAAATTTCTTTCAAGTGCCTTGCCATACTTGAGAGAGAAGGTTGAAGTGTTACTTATCTGCTATAAAAAGCCTTGTAACTTGAAGGATAAGTCAAGGTATAGGCCTAACAGCCTTGGTTTTGCAGATCCAAAATTGCAGAAGTTCAAACCTTGCCTTGGTTGTGACTTGTTAGTTGGCCAAATCACTTGGGTTTCTCATCATTGGATAGGAAAAATCCATAGGAAATCCAATTTGTTGATTTGAGCACCAACAAGATGTATGGCACTTTGACTGTCTAAATATAGATAGTTATCCGCCTATGGATGTCCCAATTCTTCCATGAATAATTGAAGCTATATCATCTCCTTGGTTGCCTCTCTAGTAGCAACATACTTTGCCTTTATAGTGGATAAAGCATTCACCTTTTGTAACTGAGAAATCCAACTCACTGTTGTCCCACCAGCAGTAAATACATAACCTGTAGTACTGTGTCTGGTATCTATATCTCCTACCAAATCTGAGTCAACATAGCCATGAATAGTACTAGTAAAGCCCCCAAAGTGTAAACACTTATTAGATGTACCTCTCAAATATCAAAGAGTCCATTTGATTGCATTCCAATGCTCAATCCTAGGGTTATTCATATACCTGCTAACGAATCCCACTGCATGTACAATGTTTGGCCTAGTACACACCATAGCATACATTAAGCTCCCTAAAATTGAAGCATAAGGTATCTTGGCCATTTTAGCCTTTTCTTCTAGTGTCTTTGGACACATCTCCTTAGTCAATTTCAAATGACCAGGCAAAGGTGTAGTGACATCATTGGAATCCTTCATGGAGAATCTCTGCAACACCTTTTCAACATAATCGGCCTGAGACAAAGTTAATTTTTTGTTCTTCCTATCTCTGAAAATTTTCATGCCAGGATTTTTTTTTCTTCCCCAAAATCCTTCATAGAAAAATATTGTGCTAACAATTGTTTCAACCCCTTAATATGGTCCATGTTAGATCCAACTACAAGCATATCATCAACATATAAACATAGAATAATGTAGTTGTCCTCATTTAACCTCTTGAAATAAACACAATGGTTAGGATTACATCGAGTGTATCCATTCTCATTCATAAAAGTATCAAACTTAATATACCATTTTCGAGGTGCTTGTTTCAAGCCATATAAAATTTTCTGCAATCTGCACACTAAACTCTCCTTACCCTTGACCTCAAATCACTATGGTTGTACCTGTAATACATGAAATAGGGGTTTAGGAGATTATTTGTTAATTGTTGTTTGATTTTCTTAGATTATATTGATTTCCTTAACCCTAATTCATATTTAATTGAATTGTATTGATTGTATATTGTAATTGTGATTAGGGAGAAGATGAGATGTTTCTCTTTTATTCCCAAATGCACAAATGCAAGATCCAAGTTGATCAACCCAAGAGAAGGGTTAATGCCCAAATGAATCAACTATTTGGAAAGGAGAATAACAAGAGAGATACCTTAAATTCTATTAATTATATGTATAGAAATGATATATGACATTAATTGAAGAAGTAGGAGAAATTCACTAACCTTGAAATATTGCAGATCAAAGAATGTTGTTTTCTGAGGTCTATAGACTATTTCTAGAAAAACTGACAGTTGATCCCGAACCAAAACATAGAGATGAACAAAACCCAAAAATATTTTTCCGTTCTGATGTTGTCTTATGAAAAAGGTTAACCTTGACCCACAAATGTCAACCTTGACCCAATAATGTCAACCCTAACCTACACAGGTCCAACAAAAAATCTGTTCATGCCATCCGAAAGAAAGCCGAAAAGGGTAATCCAGATCTGGTCTCAAATCAATTGTTTTGAACCTGTACTTGCAATAAAAAGGAGATTTGTTGTTGTGGGGGATGGGTTTGCCTTGGTCAAACCCTGGTTTTGGAATTAACCTCAAATATATGTAATGGAAATTGCAGAAATGGACAAAGTAAATGCCTAAATTCACCTTGCTTGAAAAAGTCCTTGTGGCAGATTTGAATCCTTGAATCCACAAATATGCTTCAAAATGTAGAATGTAGAAAGGTAGGATGTCTTCAATAACTTTCTTGTGGATCTCCAACACCAAGTCTTGAATGGGTTCTTGAATTTGGAATAGGCTTGGAAGAAGGTGGATGGAGAGATCACCAAAAGGGGACTATGTAGCTTCAATCCTTCAATGGCCTCCAATGGATCTCCTTCATGAAAATGGATACTTGAATGGATGAATTCTTGCTTTGAAATCTTTCTCCTTAGCTTGCTTTAATCTTCCTTGAAGATAGTTTGCTTGATGATAGTTATCGTTCGTAATGCTTCAATAGAGGACTTAGAGAAAATGAGAGAGAAAGCTTCCCTTTTATATGAAATTAGGGCACAATATTCTAAGGAGGCCTACATAGGAGGATTAAATTTCCATTAAAGCCTTTACCCCTAGGAGAGGACCTATATTAAATATAATTTAGGAATCAACGCTTCAGAACCCAAAATAGCTGACCCAGAAGCGGGAAATACTTTTTGCAAAGGCCGACCTCCAAAAACTGTGACCCCAGGATCTGAACCCTGGGTCAAGGTCAAGGTCAACCTTTACCTAGGTCAAGGTTGAGGTTGACCCTGACCTAGGTCAAGGTCAAGGTCAACATAGACCTAAAAAGTTGACCCTGACCCTGAAGAGAAGAATCACCAGTCTGCAGTTCAGAATGTAGAAATCGGGCTAAACATGAGTGAAAAGAGGGATAGAACAGGGGGGAAGCCATGTCAAGATTAGAAACCCATTCAAGGCACTTATCATGACCCCAAACCACTTACTCGAAAGGCTAAACATGTCTACATTGGAAGTGCTTCCATTTTCTGACTATACAATACCATATATATTTCCTCATTCAAATCACCATGAAGAAAAGGTTTTTTAACATCAAGCTGCTCTAAATGAAAATCGTCAGTAGCCACAATACTTAAAACAATACGAATAGAAGTCATTTTAACAATTGGAGAAAATATCTCATCAAAATCAATACCATGTTTCTGTGCAAATCCTTTTACAACTAATCTGGCTTTAAATATTTTCTTACCTCCATCTTCTTCTTTCAACTTGTAAACCCATTTATTTTGCAAAACCCGTTTACCTATAGGTAACTTACATAAATCCCAAGTTTGATTTTTCAGCAAGGAGTCCATTTCATCTATCATTGCAGACTCCCACTGAAGCTTTGTATCCACCTACATAGCTTCATTATAACATCCAGGTTCATTAGGATTAACAAGAAAGAAATAAAAATTGCATCCATAAATATAACCAATATCAGAGAATAATAAAATAGAATACAAAGAAGGTGAAAATCTATCTGGAGGTCTACTTAGCCTTGTTGACCATCTAAATTTCACTGCGGTGTGTGGTATTTTTTGTTTCTATTGTTGCTGAGCATAAGGAACTACTAGAACATTATCATTTGGAGTATCATCCAACTCTACATAATCAATGTCTTTCTTCTCATGTTGTCACAACAGATCTTTGTACAATATTTTCTCATTGAATATGACATCCCTGCTTCTTACAATTTTACGATTTTCAAAATCAAAAAATTCTATAGCTAAATTCATCAATGCCACATCCAAAAAATACACATTTCTTCAATTTTGCTTCCAGCTTGGTTCTATTTTCAAAATCTATATGTGCAAATGCTTCACAACCAAAGGTTTTGAGAAAAGAATAACTTACCTTCTTACCGGTCCATGCTTCCTTTGGAATACCACAACCCAAAGGAGTAGAGGGACCTCTATTAATTAAATAAACAACATTATTTATAGCCTCTTCCCACATGTTTAAGGGGAGCCCAGTATGCAATCTCATAGTCCTTGCACGCTCCATTATTGTCCTGTTCATGCATTCAGCTACTCCATTTCCTTGTAAAGTCCTTGGAGCCATTTTCTGCCTACGAATTCCATTAGAGGAACAATAATATTCAAATTATTTTCTGCAATACTCACCACCATTATCAGATGTAAGACATTTTAATCTTTTACCAGTCTCATTTTCAACCAAGCTTTTCCATTTTTTAAAAGTTTCAAATACTTTAGATTTTTTCCTAAGGAAATAAATCCAGACTTTCGTAGTTGCATCATCAATGAAAGAATAATACAGAGAGCCACCAAGGGAAGATACATGAGCTAGACCCCATACATATGTATGCACAAACTTTAATTTATCATCTTTATTTTCCTTCCCACCCTTCAAGAAACTGACTCTCTTTTGTTTCTCATAAACACAACTTTCACAGAAATCCAAATTTACACATTTCAGACCTGGTAAAACTTTCTTTGAGTGAAGTAATTTCATACCTTTCTCATGCATGTTCCCAAGTCTATTGTGTCATAGTGTTGTTTCGGTATCCACAACAACTGCTTCATTTTCTACTTGCTCAACTGCAGCAACTGTTCCTGAACATTCACTTTTCTATGTAACAATTAGAGTAGAAGGAACAACATTACCTGTACAAAGATATAAGGTGCCTACTTTCACACCTTTTTCTGCTACTAAGGAAACTTTTGAAACCTTCCAATTTTTATCATTAAAAGTAACTCTATAACCCTACTCACCTAGTTGCCCTGCTAAAATTAAATTTCTACTCAACCTTGGAACATGTCTTACCTCTTGTAGTAGCCAATGATTCCCATTATACAACTTAATCTTAATTCTTCCCTTACCAACAATTTAAAATGGTTCATTATCTCCCAAATAAACTTTCCCAAAATCACCTCAGACATAATCAATAAAATAACTCGTATGGGGTGTAGCATGAAAAGAAGCCCCTGAATCTAGCCCATGAATCATCAACATTCTCAAAGGAAAGAATCAAAACATCATCTTCAAATTTAGTACTTACCACATTTACCTCCTTATTACCTTCATGTTTGTCTCCTTCTTTATTCTTCTGAGACCAGAAATCTTTCTTTTTATGACCTATTTTTCCATAGTACCAGCAGTCACTAGGTCCTCTTGATTGAGACCTCTTTCCTTTTGACTTTCCTTGTGACTTCCCATGATTTCCAGAGTTGTTTCCTCTATCTCTTGTTCTACCTCTACTTTGTGCATTCAAAACACTACCTGATGTAGATCCGCTTGAGCTTTTTCTATGAATTTTCTTGCTCAAAATAACACCAACAACATCATGAAATTTTAGGGTGTTCAAATTAGAAACAGAATTACTAACAACCATTATCAAGCTACTCCAGCTTTTTGGCAAAGAACATAGAATCAAAAGAGCCCTAATTTCTTCATCAAAATTTATACTTACAGAAGATAATTGACTAGTAACTTTATTAAACTCATTTAAATGATCAGTCACTAACCCACCTTCTACCATCTTCATATTAAATAAATTCTTCATAAGATTTACCTTAATCCAAGTGGAAGGTTTTTCATACAACTTTTCTAGGGTTTCCATCAACTCTTTAGATGTATTTTCTTTGGTAATATTAAATGCCACCGATTGTGCCAGGCACAAGCGGATGCTACCCAATTCCTTTCTATCCAGAACATCCTAATCCTCCTGAGACATAGTAATGGGTTTCTTGATCGATCCTTCCAATGGTCACCATAAATCCCTCTTATAGAGATAGTCCTCCATCTGTATTTTTTGTAACTAGAAGTTCTACCCATTAAACTTCTCAACCTTCAACTTACCCTCGTCTACCATTACTCCCACTCCACCATGAGACTCCCACTAAACCATGAGATCTTCTTGTAGAGGATAACTGAAGACAACCTCACTCTGATACCACTTATTAGGATTAACAAGACAAAAATAACAATTACATGCAGAAATATAACCAATAACAGAGAATAATAAACCAAAATAGAAGAGAACACAAGACACAAATATTTAACGTGGTTCACCCAATCCTTGGCCTACGTCCACCAAACAACAAGTCCAATATTTCTATTATCCATTGATTACAATCTGATCGTAATACACAATCCCTTACAGCTTAATACAGCTATAAAACATACAACATAATAAATGAAACCCTAACCCTAATCCAATGTATACAAACTTTATGCCGCTTTAGGATTAGAGCATGTCGGCCCAAAAATTGGCCAAAATAAGCCTCACAAACCTCACACATTTTAGAAAGGTAAAACATTGTCCTGGATAGTACTTTCCTGATCAATCACCATAATATAATAACGCTTGGTTAATAAATTATCATGTTAAAGATTAAAAATGCATTCGCTAAATGTGACCCTATTAAGGGATTTACCTTAGATCGGTTAAGATCTTCACCCTATTAGAAGTGGCTTTGCTATAGGACTTTAAACACTCTTTTGGAATGTCACCTACATCTAAGATTTATAAATAGGTATGTTAAATCCACTCGACTAAGAGATTTTCTTTGTTATAAATGCTAATAAGCAACAATAAAACTTTGATTTGTAAATATAGAAACTACATTTTTCTTGTGTCAGATCCTTTATGCTCACATGAATATTGGCATCACATATTCCATCTATCTCTATTTTAGACTATAGATTCTTCTCATCTGCTTCTCTGTTCTGCTGGGCAACTCTTTTCTTTAGCTTCTTCTCCTTCTTAATTCAATTTGCCAGCATCATAATCTATGTTAACTTCTCATCATTTATATAGAAAAACTCTTGCCACTTAATCTCCTTTCTTAGGTTTTCCATCATTTGTGCTCAGTTGTTCAGTGATTTTCTTAATAATTCTTAACTCGGTAAATCATTTAACTTTAACCTCGTAACTTGAAATTTTTTTGGAACTCTCATAATCAGATTTAACTGGTTGATCTTTGCCTTAGATCTTCTCATTTAATTTTTTTGCCTTTAGATTTTCTAATAAACTTCCTTTAATTATCATATTCATCCAGATAATCATATCTTTGTATTAAATTCTATCTTATCATCATTTAAAATCAATATCATGTACTTGGTAATTTTCTTTGCAACTCAGTTACTAACTTAATTCACTACTCAGTGCTTGGTTCTCGATAAATGAAACTGACTAACACAACTCTATACCGACTGACTCTGTCTAGCTCGGTAGAGTAACTCTTTTTAGTTATAACTTAACTCTTTGCAATTTCTGACTTAATCAATTAAGTGTACTAACTTCATAGCATCAAATATATAGTAGAAAACAACTATATCAACATTACTTCATCATTGTCTGATCTGTATTTTTCACCCATTTAACTTCTTCTTATGATATGGTAACTCAATAAAAATTAGTAAATCAATTTTTTGACATCAATGACAAAATAATAATTGATCTAACCATTTCTACAAACATGTATACTTATTATCACCCAGTCTTCATCATCTCCATCAGTTGATCAAAAATCTCCCTCTTTGGAATTAATGGAAACACTATAGTAGTACTATATAAATTGATGATGGAAACTCTCAATACTATTAATCTCTGTCATTACTCCCTCTGAGTTGATAGTTATGTTTCTGATCTTTAAATTGTTCATTGTTCTCCCTCTTGGATAAATCTTCTGATACTATAGCATACATTTCGATTCTCCTTTATGAGTAAATAGTAGCAATTCATTCTCTCCCTCTTTCATCAATATAGAACTTATGGATAAATTTCATCAATTCGTTCTCTCCCTCTTTGACAACAATGCCAAAAATTCATACTCCTAAAAACTTGTTTTAGTAGTGGATTATACCTTACATGTAAATAATCATCACATACATAAATCTCTACACAACTTCAGGAATCGCCTAAAATGTATCACACTAACATCAATTCAAGAATAGATATTCTAATAAAGTATAGAATTGATGTAGCATGCCTCATGCTTCTTAGTGAATAATGGATAGGGGAAGAACCCCTAATTTACCTCTGAGATACTCAAAAGAATCCTTCGATAGTGGCTTTGTAAATATATCATCCAATTGTTCCTTTGAATTCACATTCCAATACCACATTCTTCTCTTGAACTTGTTCTCTTAAGTAGTGATACTTGATAGAAATGTGCTTGGTATTTGAATGCATAACCGGGTTATTTGATATATTGATATTACTTTTGTTGTCACAAAAAATAGTTATAGGATCTGAGATAATCTCTTATACCTTCAAGTAGTTGTTTGATCCAAAATATGTTTTTACAATTTATGGTAGCAACAACATATTATGCTTCGACAGTAGACTATGAAATGCAATTCTGCTTCTTTCTTAGCCATGTGGCCAATCTTTCACCTAGAAATAATGCTCCTCCACTAGTCCTTTTCCTGTCATCAACATTTCTAACCCAATCTTCATCAGTGTAGACTTGCAAATCAAAACTAACTCCTTTCTATTGGAAACATATGATGTGCCTAGTGACTGAGGGGGGGGGGGTGAATTAGGAACCAATAAAACTTAATCCTTTTAATCCACAATTAGATTAACTTCTTTGTTTACAAGCATAGAGCTGAAAGTAAAGAATCATAGACAACACATAACACAATATTTGGTTACCCATAAACCTTCCAAAAGAAAGTAAAACTTAGGTGGGGATGATACCCACAAGATTTAGTACTGCAATATAAATTTAGCCTATTAGAACTTACAATGACCACTTATGATGGTCCACCCTATTAGGAGCATAGAAAGGACTGTTAGGTCCACCTTGTTAAATGATTTTGTACAATACAATAAGTAATTCAAATCTGTTAAGAGATTTAGAGAAAGGACTGTTAGGTCCACCTTGTTAAAGGATTTTTCTGATCCACCTGTGAGAGTGAAATAGTTGATGATCTTCTCTGTGCAACTATGATTGTTGAATAAGATCCTTTTGAATATAACTAATCACTTGAATGTGATAGATGATACTTTTCTGTCCTGAATACATATTATCTTTTATCAAACTACCATTTGCATGTCTTTGCACTTATACATATGTATACATTTCATACATATACACCATACATATAATCTTACTTGCATTCTTACATTTTGGATAAAATAAACTATCTTACATATATATTATCCAAACAAATACCTCTACAAGTTGGCTTGCAATAAACAAAATTATATTTAACAATATATGCAAGGTCAGCTTTAAACTCTCACTTGGGTCCAGAAGTCTACTCAGGTGATAAACTGTCACTTGGGCAATACTGCAAATCACTCGGGTCATACTGATCACTCGGGTGATGTTGGTCACTCGGGTAATGTTGATGACTCAGGAAACACTAATCACTTGGGACTTGCATAATGCTTGCTAGCTCGGTCTATAATCTGCCCCTTTGGCATTAGTGACAAAAACACTTATCATTGAATTATGTATCTGATATGTCAAAACTCCCCCTTACTTTATGCTCAGGTTTTGACACTTCTTCTAATGTTCGGGTCCAACTGACTGTGTTTTTTATTTTTTCGAAAAATTATTCTACATTGTTCCACTGTACATGTGTTTCCTCAATGATGTTTCCCCTTAATTACAATATATTGATATTTCCCCCTTGTTTTTGACAAAAATGCCAATTGTCCTGTAGCACCTTCATGATGTGCAATTCAATTTGTATCTCTATAGACAATTCTATCATTAGCTCTGTAACTAAGAAACTATTGTCATGAATGAGTGTCTTTGCATGTGTTATGCATTTCTACGTTCCATCCATGTGTGGTAGGAGTTGGCTTCGTATATTTGTAAGTGAATCTCTAGTTTTGGCTTCTTCTCTTAACAGTTTAGCCTGTAGATCAATAAGATACTTGATCTTCATGAAGTGAGTTGAACTAGTGCTCGGGTCAAGTGCTAACTGCCTTGCACTTTCCTTCATGTCTGCATCAATCTTTTGTATCTTGTTCTTGATCTCCATAGTAAATTTAGAGGTGTCACTCAACTTTACAAACAGTGCTACCACATTGGTCATGGTAGTTTCTAGAGTGCTGATGATATTGGTAAGCTACACCTGGTCAATTACAATCTTCTTTGCAATGTTTTCTAGAACCTTGTTCTCAAATTTATTTTCTGCTTTCTTGAGTAACTTCTCTTGACCATCCATATCTGTGTTGAACTTGTGGACAATGTCAACACATTGGTCCGTTATTGACTTCAATCTGCAATGGATCTACAACTATGCCTTTGACATCTTCAAGTACTTTATTCATTTGTCTTTCCTTTCAAAGCTTCTACTATGTAGCTCTTTTCTTCCACATCTCTCTCAAAATATCCATTTTATCTATAGATAAGCTGGAGTGATCCCAATTTGGAATCACAATTTCTTCATCAAGATCTATCTCATCATTTTTTACTACTTTTTATTTTCCTTTTGTCTTAGGACTTGGTGAAGGAACAACTTCCTTACCTTTACCTTCCTCATTCTTTTCTTCATTATTCAATCCAATTAGGTCATTGACCTTTATAGTACCAATTGTTGAATCAAAATTAAATGATGAGTCAATACTGGCAGTAAAAATATCTACCTTGTCTTTTTGTGACTCACGCATGCTTGGCTTAGTAGTAAGTGGAGCTTGTTGCTTGGTTACTACTTGTTCAAATGTGGATTATGCAACCTTATCCTTGCTTGAAGGTACAATATTATGGATAGGAGATTGGGGTAATGATATCATTACCTCTACTGCAATATTCTCAGCATTGGACTCTTCAATATTCTATACCTCAGGTAATGTATAATCATTTTCCTATTCTTGAGGGTCTATACTCGGTACTTCTGCCTTAACATTATCTTCTTTAATCTCAAATATTGATTTCCACACTAATGTGTCATGCTAAACTACATCTTCTATGTTTTTGTTCAATATTTGGAATGCCCTGAATCTGGGGGTGTAATTATTTTGATATTTACCCAAGGCCTCATTACTTATTTTCCCTTCATTACAGGCATAACTTGCTTCAATGTATGTTCCCTTATGTTCTTTTTAGTTTGAACTGCATTATTCCAGGGAATAGAGACTTCCTTGAATAGGTCTTCAGTCATATGACTTTTCAGCTCGAAGGGGTCATATTTCCATTTTCCCATCTTCTCCGCCACTGCTTCTTCAATCTTCTTCTTTTCTTCCTTAGTCCTAGAAGCATAATTCAGTGACTTCAAAGAAATCATAGCTCTTCCTTCTCTTACTTCTTCAATTTTCTGATCAAGTGTGGGTGTTGGTTTCATGAAAACCACAGTATCATCTTCTTCATCATCATCCTCATCTTTACCCAATAAAAGTCTTCTCCTTGATCTCCTCATGGTGATAACAGGGGTAGTGCCTTTTGCCTTTTTTTGTTTGGGTGTTGCCTTCCTCTTCTTTTGTGGAGGTTCAATATCAGTCTCTTCCTTTTCTTCTTCAGATTCAACATCCTCTGTTTTAACTATATCCTCTTTACTCTCAGAGATGGAAGGAGAGTCAGAGGTCTTTCCATATTTCTTCTTAAATGTATCAAGCCTCTTCTTTCCTCTTTTTAATATCTTGGGAATCTCAATCTCCAAAGATATATTTCTCTTAGCTTCCTCATATGTTCTAAAGTATGGTGCCTTCGGATTGGCAGGTTCATTTACAAGAGCCTCTATTATATCTCTTATATCATCTATGTTGACTTCATATGACAGGGGTTTTACCCATGCAACCCTAGGATTTACTGCTTGTATATAAACCTTATCACAATCAACTAGGAAATAGATTTCATCTTTGTAATCTTTGACTAGTTGTTTAGGAATTATGTACCTACTCTGCATCTTCTGTTTGAAATTATCAAAGTATCCATCCATAACATGTTATCAAAGTTATCTCCTAACTCACTATGAATTCATTAATCTGATGGATTATTGGTCTATCCTTCTTCCATGCTACTGTTCCCTTGGAGGGAAAGAAATTCTCAACATAAAAGAGTATGCATATTAGAAGAGAACCAAACTTACATGAATTGGATTTGGATACTTGGATGCTTTCCATATTATTTCTCAACTCGATGAGATATAATTCTGCTAGGTCGAATACCAGATTCTTCTTCACCACTTTGTATGCTAGGTCAACAACTTCACACATAACACTGTTAGGTCTACTTGAACTATATATCTTGTGGGCTGTAACATGAATGCCAAAATTCAATTTCATATCAGTTACTCCATTAAGTCTCATGCCTCTGCCATCCCACTCGGCAAGAGTTAGCTCAACTAGGTCATCCCGGGTTAGGGTTTTGGTATCTTTTGGCTATTCACAAGATGTTCCAACCATAGGTGCATGTTGTGGACATGGCTAAGAACATATCTTGTCCATTTTGTCTGGAAATCCCTTGGCATGTGCATGATATGTGTCAAACCATTGGTTTTGAGGTGCTTATGCTCGGGCATCAAACTCCCATTTGTTCATAATTCATCATATTCTTTGTTCATCTCAATAGTTCCAAGATCCTGTATGTTGTAGTGATAGAAGCTTCAGATGTCATTAATCAGTAACACTTTTAGAGGAATTAGGGAATGAGCTCCCATCATTTCTATCTCCTCTACAATTGTCGGATGAAGCTTAAACACTAGATGATCACAAATTGAATTTCTTTCCAACATCTTAGAACCTTTCTTGACCTTGCTACTGGAAGTGGATGCCATATTTGTTCAGATGAAATGATCAAACTTTTCTTTCAATCACAAATTTTCACTGAATCACTAAGAGCTTTGAATAGATTTGTAAATTGAAAGCTTTATAAGCAATAATCTTTATAATCCTTCATTTATAAGAGAATTTCAACCATTAGATTATTTCATTAAATGCTCCATACATAGTAGTTGGCATGACTCAGGTGTTTCTCCAAGATTCACTCAGAAGCTTGGGTGAAACCAACTTTCCAATTATCAATATTGCCTGACTCAGCTCGGTTAAGCTAGAGTAGCTTGGGTGTTACTAACATTCTAACTCAGGTAGAACTATGATATGTCCTCATGCATCAATATGTAGATTTAGACTTGCTATCTTATCTGGAACTAATGTATGGTGGCGTGTATTGCATAGCTCTAGTCATCTCCTTACATTCCTATTATGTAATGGTAGATCCACCCAGCTCACTATTTAGGGTGTCATTAGATCCTTCATTACTTTGATCTGAATTGTCTGAGGATTTCCTTACCCATTGCTTTCTCATTTGAGTTCTGATTTCTGAGACTTTGGCTTTTCCATTCTCAAAACCAGTATCAACTTTCTCTCTATTCATACAATTATTGCTTAGATGATTGAGTTTCTTGCACACATAACATCTCTTAGTAGGATCTTTTTTTCTAAAGTGAGTCTTCATACAATTTGCACCAATGTGTCCATATTCACCACAATGAAAACATATGTACCATGTATTTTAATCCCAACCAAAAATTTCCATGGCTAATTGTTCAGTAGGATTCCACTTCTTAGTTCTGCACTCGGAAGATCTATGACCTTGTTTATTGCACTTGTAGCATTTTCCTTCAAAAATAGGTTTCTCTTTGCATTAACTTTCTCTATGTCCATGTTTGTTACAACTATAGCATTTACCATTAAATTTTGACTTTCCATTGCTCCAACATTTATTTTATGTATGCCCTAACTTACCACAAGGATTACATGTAGGCTTGTTGTTCTTTAGAGCTCCTTGTTGTGAGGATTCACCTTGTTCAGTATAACCTAATCCAGTCTGTCCATGATGTCTCAATTTTGTTTCCTGATCCATGCTAGTTTGTGAATTCATCATACTTTCATTTGTTCACTTTTCAGCATTGAGATCATTTTGCAGTCTATCATTTTTTGTCCTTAGATTGACAACTTCTTGTGTTGCATTATTGAGTTGACTTACAAAATTAGTTTGCTGAAGTGACAAGTGTTGGATTTCATTTTCTTTTTCTTCTAATCTTGTACTCAACAGTCTTTTATCTTCTTGTGTTATATTTCTGTCATCTTCTACTTTGTTCTTTAGTTTCATGACTTCACATATTCTTATTGAGTGAATTTATTATTCTCTTTTCAACTTTTTGACTTCTTCATGTAAAGTGATATTCTTTGTAAGTAAGTCTTCAATGGCTACATCAGCTTCTTTGTAACTTTTGTCCTTTAAAAATTCTTCAATGCTTTCTTCTATATAGTTCTTGTCATTCATCTGCACTGCTAATTCTTTTCTTCTTTTCAGGGAAAGAGAGAGTTTCTCTTTAAGTTTCATGAACTGATCCATGGCCACTTTAAGATCTATCTTTTCATTCCCAATGGCTTTCTCCAATCTGTATGTTTCCATATCATCTGATCTTTTCTCAAGCTATTAAACTTATGATAAGAGAGCCACTTCTCTGATACCAATTGTTGGAAACATATGATGTGCCCAGTGACTGAGAGGGGGGGTGAATCATGAACCAATAAAAATTAATCCTTGTAATCCACAATTAGATTAAATTCTTTGTTTACATGCATAGAACTTAAATTAAAGAATCATACACAACACATAACACAATATTTGGTTACCCAGAAACCTTCCAAAAGAAATTAAAACTGGGGTGGGAATGATACCCACAAGATTTAGTACTACAGTATAAATTTAGCCTGTTAGAGCTTTTTCCCTGTTAGGAGCATAGAAAGGACTGTTAGGTCCACCTTGTTAAAGGATTTTGTACAATACAATAAGTAATGCAACTCTGTTAAGAGATTTAGAGAAAGGAATGTTAGTTCCACCTTGTTAAAGGATTTTGTTGATCCACCTGTGAGGATGAACTAGTTGATGATTTTCTTTGTGCAACTATGATTGTTGAATAAGATCCTTCTAAATATAACTGATCACCTGAATGTGATAAATGAGACTCTATTGTCCTGAATACTTCTGCTCTTTTATCAAACTACCATTTGTAAGGAAACTCAGGTACAGAAACAGCTTCCTACACTAATCTCTAAAGGAAAGTATTGTGCAAATTCTTTTAAATCCTTACAATTTCATATTTGTTAACTAATTTAACAAAGATATTGCAACCATATACCATGCATACAGAAAATAGAGAATAACACAATGATTTACCCTGGGGAAAACCTTTCGGTAAAAAACCCCAGCACTCCAAAACCTACACAATGTATTATCTTCAACACAACGGTTACAACACACTTGCAATGCAAATTCTTTCAGGAGACAATCGACACACACAGAAAAATCTAGTAGCTCCAAATTATACCAACAATACACTCTTTTCGTATCATTTCCTGTAACCCTAAAAAATGCTTATATCATTGGGCTTTCCTTTTTAGGGAAACTCCTTTGGAAGAGTGTACAGTACTCAACTTTATCAGTTGCCACATGTCATTGCATGTCTTCACCTATCATTGAAATCTCCTAGAAATAGCTCTTACGTGTCATAGGAATCTATCATAACCATTTCAGCCATGATCTCCTTACACATAATTCAAGATGCCGACACATCAAGTGGAGTGACACATCAACATGCCAACTAGACATGTACACTCACACTTAATTACATTATTTGCAAGAAATACATTTTACAAANNAAATAATAAGAATAGGAATTATCCAAGGTTGAGACACCTTATTCCTAACATTCTCCCACTTGTCGAACACCTTGTAAGAGCAATAGGAACATAACAGGAACTAACCACTATAGGCCAAAAGGCCCATAGACTCCGAACACCATCTGAACTTCACAGTGCCCACTGGTTTCGTTAATGCATTTGCAACATTCTTCACAGTATCTACCTTCTCCAAATTTTCCTTTCCATCTTCCACCATATCTCTCACAAAGTGAAACTGCACATCAATGTGCTTCGTTCTGGCATGGAAAGTTGGATTCTTTGCAAGGCAAATAGCGCTCTAACTGTCACACTAAATAGTAATCTGTTCTGCATCAACACCAATATCAGAACACAATCTCCTAAGCCAAATGGCTTCCTTACAAGCATGAGTAGAATCCATGTACTCAGATTCTATAGTGGACAAAGCAACCATAGGTTGTCACTTACTCATCCAACTGATGGCACCACCAAACATAGTGAACACATAAGCACTGGTGGATCTCATGCTGTTAATATCACCTACCCAATCTGAATCCACAAACCCATGAATACAAACTGAATGCAGAGATCCAGAAGAGTTACCATGGTAACATATGGAGTAATTTGATGTACCCCTCAAATATCTGAATACTCGCTTAACTGCATCCCAATGTACC
>MU226169.1:9359738-9381995 GCA_018584345.1 Thuja plicata
CTTTCGGTAAAAAACCCCAGCACTCCAAAACCTGCACAATGTATTATCTTCAACACAACGGTTACAACACACTTGCAATGCAAGTTCTTTCAGGAGACAATCGACACACACAGACAAATCCAATAGCTCGAGATTATACCAACAATACACTCTTTTCGTATCCTTTCCTGTAACCCTAAAAAATGCTTATATCATTGGGCTTTCCTTTTTAGGGCAATTCCTTTGGAAGAGTATACAGTACTCAACTTTATCAGTTGCCACATGTCATTGCATGACTTCACCTGTCATTGAAATCTCCTAGAAATAGCTCTTACATGTCATAGGAATCCGTCATAACTGTTTCAGCCATGATCTCCTTACACACAATTCAAGATGCTGACACATCAAGTGGAGTGACACATCAACATGCCAACTAGACATGTACACTCACACTTAATTACATTATTTGCAAGAAATACATTTTACAAAATAAATAATAAGAATAGGAATTATCCAAGGTTGAGACACCTTATTCCTAACACCATTCGCATGTCTTTTCACTTATACATATGTATACATTTCATACATATACACCATACATATATTCTTACTTTCATTCTTACATTTTGGATAAAATAAACTTACATATATATCTTATCCAAACAAATAACTCTACAAGTCATCTTGCAATAAACAAAATGAGATTTAACAATATATGCAAGGTCGGCTTCAAACTGTCACTTGGGTCCATAAGTCTACTCGGGTGATAAACTATCACTTGGGCAATACTGCAAATCACTCGGGTCATACTGATCACTCGGGTGATGCTAGTCACTCAGGTAATGTTAATCACTCAGGACTTGCATAATGCTTGTTGGCTTGGTCAACACTAGATGACTAAGTGTTTTGACACTAATTGACAATATGTCTTTCCATATGGTCTACACTTTCTTGTACAATAAACCAAAATATTTAGTTCCTTTCAGATATCTAAAAATTCTCTTGACTGCAGACATATGTGTTTCCTTAGGATTAGAACAAAATCTTATAATAATCCCAACAATGTGTGCTATATCAGGTCTATTGTGAACAACATATTGCATTTTACCAATCATGGATCAATAAAGAGTATGATCCACCTCTTGTGTCTCATCATCTTTAGATAATTTACATCCTGTGACCATCAGTGCTCCAACAGGCTTGGAGTCTTCCATACCAAAAGTTTTAAGGATCTCTTTGATATACTTAGCTTGTGTAATATAGATCCCTTCAACAACTTGTTGTATCTATAGTCCTAGAAAGAACTTAATCTCTCCAATCATAAAAATTTCAAAATATTTTCTCATTTCATCAACAAATGCTTTACATAAGGTGTTATTGCCTCTAAAAATAATATCATCAACAAAAATTTCAGCAATCAAAACCGTGTTGTCACTGTCACACTTCAAGTAAACATTATTGTTATCACTTGTTCTTTGAAATCCTATTTTGATTAGATAAGAGTGAAATCTCCCATACCATGCTCGGGGTGCTTTCTTCAAACCATAAAGAGATTTATGTAACCTACATACCTTGTTCTTATTTGTGCTCTCATCAGGTTGCTCAATGTAAACTTCTTCTTCCAGTATCCCATTCAGAAATGCAAACTTGACATCCATTTGATAAAATTTAAATCCTTTGTAAGCCGCATAAGCTATAATTATTCTAACTCCTTCCAATCTAGCAATAGGTACAAAAGTCTCTCCATAATCTATACCTTCTTCTTGTGCATAACCTTTACAAACCAATCTAGCTTTATTTCTAATAACTTCACCATTCTCATTCAGCTTGTTTCTGAAAATCCATTTAGTACCAATAACATTTTTATCCTTTGGCCTAGGTAATAAAGTCCATGTATTGTTCTTTTCTATCTGATCAAACTCTTCTTTCATTGCTTTCATCCAATCTTCATCATCTAGTGCATCTTTAACTTTCTTTGGCTGGAATGAAGATATAAAACATGTATTGTCTCTTACCTTGCTTCTTGTCATCACTCCAGCATCTTTATTTCCAATAATCTTACTCTATGAGTGGTGCCTCCTCACATATTTTGCTAAAACATGCTCGGTAGGTCTCATTGATTCATCGTCATCATTCAGTTGTAGAGAAATTTGTTCAACTTCCTCCTAGGTAGGCTCTCTCGATAAGGTGTCAGGAACATCAGGTTGTACATATACAAACTTATCATAGTCTTTAGGTTCCTTCTTTCTTTCTTCATCATTATTTTCTATAAACTCATCAATTCTCATACTTGCACTTTCCACCATTTTGTTAGTAACTTTATTCAAACACTTATAGGCTTTACTCCTTGTAGAATATCCTAAGAATATTCCTTCATCACCTTTAGAATCAAACTTTCCTTCTCTAGAATCTTTTAAGATATAACATCTACTTCCAAAAACTTTGAAATAACTCAAATTAGGTTTGTGATCATACAAGATTTTATAAGGTGTTTTGTTGGTACCTTTCTTCATTTGTACTCGATTAAGTGTGTAAACAGCGGTACTGACTGCTTCTATCTAGAATTTTTATGAAATATCTTTGTCAATCATCAGTGTCCTAGCATAATCAACAGCAGACTTGTTTCTTCTCTCAACAATACCATTCTACTGTGGTGTCCTAGGTGCTGACATCTATCTCTTAATTCCATTTTCATTATAAAATAATGTAAACTCACCTCCTCTATCAGATCTCAGAGATTTCAGTTGTCTTCCTGTTTCTTTCTCAACTTGAGCCTTATACCACTTAAACATTTGAAATGCATTAGATATATTTTTTTCAAAAACATTACAGACATCATTCTAGAATAATCATCCACAAATAAAATAAAATATTTGTCTCCATAATAACATTGAGTTCTCTTGGGTCCACATAAATCAGTATGAACTAAATCCAAAATTTCTTGTGTAACAAAATTTTTGCTTGTAAAACTAGATTTAGCCATCTTACCCATTTGACATTCTCTGCACATAGCATTCTCAAGTTTCTCTAATCTCAGTAATCCTCTTACTCTATTCTTTTTACTCACTTTGATCAAGTTGTCAAAATTAACATGACAAAGCCTTTTGTGCCATAGCCAGACATCCTCAACTTTAGCATACATGCAAATCTTCATAGAAGTATCAAGATAAAATAAATTACCTTTAGATTGTTCTCCAGTAGCAATCAGACTTGCCTTCTTATAAAAAAACTTTCGCTCTTCCATTTTGAAATTCCAGTTAATGACCTGTGTTATTTAACTGTGTAATACTCAACATATTATACTTTAATCCTTCAACCCAATAAACATCACCACACCTTTTGTTATTCAGTAGACTTATAGAACTTTTTTCTTTCACAGGGTATGGAGCATCATTACCAAATCTAACAAATCCTCCATCATGCTTTTCCAAGGAAATAAACTTAAGTGTGTCATGAATCATGTGATGTGAATAACCACTATCTATAATCCATGCTTCATTCTTACTTACTTGTGATATTATGGCTCTTGGTTCTTCTTCAATAGAATTGTCTTTAATAGCAACATATACAACATATTTTTCATCATGGTCATCTGAATCATCATCACTTAGATCTTCATTAGAGATATGAAAAGATTTCTTACCTTTTTTTTGTTGTCTCTGAATCTCCTAAATTTATTTTATCTTTTGTCCTTATCTTTTTTATCTTTCTTCTCCTCATTATCTTTCTCAGGGAAGTTACATACAAAATGACCAATCTTGTTACAGTTAAAACATTTCAAGGGTAACTTACCTCGGTATTTGCATTTGCCTCTTTGTAGCCTTCTAGCCAATAAAGCTTCAAACTCTCTCTTGTTCTCTTCATCTACAGCATTTAACTCTTCCAAACCACTCTGACAACTATAAAATATCTCACTAGCACTGCTCAAATATCCATCACTAGGTCTAGATTCCTAAGAACTTCCTATCTTCAAAGATGACTTAAATGCAGACTCGATCTTAGATATTGCAGGTAAACTATTATCAAAATCATTAATCTCAAATGCAACCAGCTTACCAATAGTAGCATCAAGTGAAACATTCATCTTAGGAATGGATCTCAACTCTTGTATAGCAGATACTCGAATAGCATAACTTAGTAGCAATGTTCTCAACATATTTCCATTAACATCTTCCTCTGTTATGGCTCCACCAACTCCTCTGATAGAATTACCAATCTCCTTAAGTCTAGTGTTGTAATGTATTATGTTTTCTCTATCTTTCATTCTCATTGAATCAAATCTACCTCTCAGACTTTCTGCTTTTTCTTTTTGTACATGTTGATCTCCACCATAGGTCAAAATAATCTTATCCCACATTTGTTTCAAATTAGTACATTCATCAAGTTCATCATATTCCTTGTCGATAAGTGTAGAAGTTATCTCAATCATGACTTGTGTGTGTTCTTGCTTCTGTCTTTGCTCAGTGATTGTCAAAGGTGCAACAGTCGGCTCAACATATTCATTATCAAGGAGATTAAGTCCATATTCTCCTATACCAGACACATGCAATCTCATTATACTTTTCCATGTAGAGAAATATTCCCTATTTAATATTGGTGCTTCCCTCTTATACATCTTTAGATCTTGACTCAAGTCCTTTTAAACATAACACTTTAGAGAACCAAAGCTATGATACCAATTTTTGGTCCCACTGAGAGGGAGAGTGAATCAGACAAAATCAAACTTAAATAATTAAAACTTAACTCATTGATTCACTCGGTAGCACTGAATACAGTAATAACTGATTCAACAAATAACTTAACAACTTAAACAACCATACATATCATAATATGAAAATCAATCATTCAATCTCAGTAATCACAGATTTAACTTGGTTTCCACCTGATTTAATGAGGAAACCCAATATGGGAAAAACCTCTATGGGAATTGTGACCCACAATAAAAATGTACCTTTCTAAAGTATGCTCGGTTAAGAACTTATCATGTTAAATATTACAAACACATTTGATAAATGTAACCCTGCTAAGGGATTTACCTCAGATTAGTTAAGATCTTCACCCTGTTAGAAGTGGCCTTTCTAGAGGACTTTAAACACTCTTTTGGAATGTCACCTACATTTAGGATTTACACATAGGACTGTTAAATCCACTTGGTTGAGATATTTTCTCTGTTACAAATGCTAATGAGAAACAATAAAACTTTGATTTGTAAATATAGAAACTACCTTTTGCTTGTGTAAAATCCTTTATACTCACATGAATACTGGCATCACATACTCTATATGTCTCTGTTTCAGACTATAGATTCTCCTCTTTCTGCTTCTCTTTTATGCTCGGTAACTCTGTTCTTCAACTTCTTTTCCTTATTAATTCAATTCTCTAGCATCATAATCTCTATTAAATTCTCATCATTTATATAGAAATTTTTTTGCCTCTTAATCTCCTTGCTTTGGTTTTCCATCATTTTCACTTAGTCATCTGATCATCTTCTTCATAAATCTTAACTCGGTAAATTGTTTAACTTTAACCTCATAAATTGAACTTTTCTTAGAAATCTAGGTTTAACCATTTGATCTTCTCCTTAGATATTATCATTGAATTTTCTCACTCATAGATCTTCTAATAAACTTCCTTTATTCTCATCTTCATCTAGATCATCATAGCTTTGTATTAAATTCAATTGTATCATCATTTACAATCAATATCCTATACTAAGTAATTTTCTTTGCAACTCAGTAACTAACTTCATTCACTTCTCAGTGCTTGGTGCTCGGTAACTAAAACTTACTAACACAACTCTATACCGACTAACCTTGTCTAGCTCAGTAGAGTAACTCTTTTCAGTCATAACTTAACTCTTTGAAATTTTTGACTTAATCAATCAAGTGTACCAACTTGATAACATCAAATATATAGTAGAAAACAAATATATCAACATTACTTCATCATTGTATGATCTGTATTTGTCACGCATTTAACTTCTCCTTTTTATGATGTAGTAACTCAATAAAAATAAGTAAATCAATTGCTTGACATCAATGACAAAATAATAATTGATCTAACCATTTCTACAAACATGTATGCTTATTATCACTCGGTCTTGATCACCTCCATCAATTGATCAACAATTTTCTCAAGTACAGGAGCGTCTTCCACAAAGCTTATTGAGCTAAACACAAGAATTCCCATTTCAAAAATTGGATCCAGGAAAGTACCAGGTGGGAAAGCTTGTTGAATAGATAAAGGTTTTTCAATTTGAGAAGAAGAAATGGACTGAGTATCTATCTATTCTAATGTAGCAAGAAATATTTCCTTCACCTCTTCCTTTAAAGTTGTTAACTCCTCTTCATATCTCTCTTTCTGAGCCTTCAAATATCTTGAAATCTCTTGCTCATGAAGATAAGCTCGTTGACCTAAATGCTCCTTCTCATGCATATAAGCTCGATACGAGCATTCTTCTAATTGTGACTAGATCTCACACTCTCTTTTGATATCATCAATCTGCTTGGTAAAATACTACATTATATTTTGCACACTATCTTGTTGCTTCTTAAGGTCTTGAAATTCTTGTTGAAATTGAGGATCTTGGGATCGGTCAGGAAATTGGGTAGGAGCATATTGGTTTGGGGTAAATTGAACATATTGATAGCCTGTCTTAGCATGATAACTTAGACTAAAAATATGCTTTAGATGATTTTGATATGGCTGATGATTAGCCTCTTGAACATTATTTTATGATATGGTGGTGACTATTCATTCTAACCATAATAATTTGACATCTTTACTCATATAATAAGATGGAAATCTGAAAATAAAATTGATTTAAAAATTACTAGCACTTGATCTCTTGAAACCAGTAGATCTTCTCCATAAATTTTCTAGGTGTGTGCAATGGATCTTGCCTCCAAAGGTTGTAATATTCATCTTCACACCAAAAAATCAAAATTATGTGAAAAATCTTGGATTGAAACAATCCAAAGTGTCCCACTAGGTGTGCCAAAAAAATTTTTCAATTAAGATTACGCTTATGGCAGAATGCAAAATTCATCTATCTTGTTGGAACATTGAGATGATCTCCGGAAGTGGGTATCCTATAGTGAGAGAAAATCTCTAGGATTTAAAGGTCGGTTCCTTTTGGTATCACCTAAACTAACATGAATGGGGAAAGGGATAGAAGGATATGCTTTTGAAAATGAATTTAACTCTAAGGTGATCCACCGAATAATGAACTATGTTCTGCAACCTTCCCTACTCACAAAATCCTCAATAAATAACCCTAAAATTATAACATCCCAACTAAACATGAGATACATAATTATTTCTTATAAAGGATTGAATTTAATAACTCCATGGAGGAAAACCATCTAGTTCTCACAGCTTCAGGGCATTAGAATCAACTACCATAATATAAGACCCGCACCTAACATGTATCCTCTTACATCAAATCATGATTGCATGAGATAAATTAAAGGAAAAAAAAAAGTATCCACAAGAATTCATCAAATCACCGTCCATGAAAAAAACACAAGAAGTGTTGAGAAGGAAATATGCTGCTATATTACTGAAAATGAAGGAGTGTTGCTGCTACAAAACCTAGAAAATGGTACTCAAAACTAATATGAAAGCATGCAAGAGTTTTTCCAAAGCTACAAGACCATCTCATAGAAAATAATAAGAACCCCCCTACAATGAAGAAAAATAAGCCTTATAGAAAGGCCAAAACCAACTCCAATGTGATCTGCATGATAAATTGCATGAAGACCTGAAAGTAACTCTCAAAATCATGCATGAACTAAAAATCACAACTCTTGGAACTGAAGACTACCCTTCAATCTCCTCCAATCCTCAAAATATCTCAAGGGGTTGGATGGAAAAGAAAATCCATAAAAATAGGGTCTGAAATGAGAGATACAAGTAGTCAACTCACTTGAAAAGTCTCCCCAACTGGTGATCTGTCCATGTGGAACTCACAACTGAAGATCAACTTACTGACGAAAAAGTCTTAAAGATTGAATGCAACTCCATAGCATTGGAGAAAGATCAAAACTCCCACTGTTGTACATGAACATGTGAAAAATAAAAGAAAAATACCTCTCCTTGGCTATATCAGCACATGCAAGAAAACAAAACAAAAAACCTCCAAGATGACTTATTTGCATGTAAAATTTAACATTAATTAAGTGACTTATAAGATTATCACCTAATTAGAGTTAATTACAAAATATAATATGCAAATAAGGTGAGCTAATATATCATTTATTATTATTATTTTAATATATTTAATAATTAATAAATAGTAGAATGCACTATTTAATAACTATTAAATATATTAAAAGTAAAACAGTTATAAATAATAAATAAATATATCTTATATTCAATTTATGTTTAATAAATACCATAAAATACATCTTTATTAAACCTAATTTAAGTATATGATATATTAAACCTTTGCTAAAAGGCCCATTCTTCAATATGAATTTGGGAGCATTATGTTTTATTTCTCCCATGAAAATACTTTGCAAAACAAACTCCCAAGCCATAGAGATATTAGGGCTCTAAACCCTAATTTATCATTTTCCATTTCTCCATTTTGTGGTTTGCTTGGAGTCGTGCCAACACGTGAAGACTTAGGGATTTGCACGAGGGGATTTTATGGCTTCTCATGCAGATCTACATTTTCTATAGGTACATCTTCACTAGATTGTCCCTTAACTCTGTTTCTTTGGATCCGATCTTTTTATATTTGTATTTGGGCACGACCCTATGTTTCTCTCTTGGTTTCTCTACAACTTTCATGGGTTTTGACTATGTACAACTTGTTTCTTTCCATATACATCACTATGGCTCCATTATGACTAAGGGTTCTACTCATCTCTGTAGCTTATATTTTTGTATTTGATAAACAACCTTAAGACTTAAGGAAGAATTATGAAGTATCAAAACCCCCTTCAAACCCTTTTAAACATGACCTAAATGTTAGAATGATTATAATAACTGAGAGGGGGGTGAATCAGTTATCCTTAGGTCTAGATGTACAAATTGAACTTTCAAACACTTTAACCTGTTGGAAATAATGGAATGGTGTACTGAGAGAAGAGGGGTGAATCAGTACCTTCAAAACTTTTATCAATTAACCTTTATCCTTTTATGATCAATACATTGTATTACCATTCATATCGGCTATTCTATCTGTGTGTATGTAACATCAATTCATAATTTAATAAGCATGTAAAATATTCATAGAAACATTCATGAAATGTATAGACACATGACACAAGATTTGGTAATGCAGAAAACCCCAATTAGAAGGTAAAAACTATGGTGGGGATGACACCCACAAAAACCTCACTATCTGCAGATTGGAAGTGGACGGTTAAGGTTTACAATTTGATCACATATCATGATCTACCCTGTTAGGAGTATTATGTGGAGAATGGTTAAAGTCTACTCTGTTAAGAGCTTTAGCAACACTGTTTAGTATGCACTCGGTTAAGAGATTTACAAAGGATTGTTAAATCCACCTTTCTTGAAAGGATTTCTTCTATTTGCTACACTTGTTAGAATGTAGACAAAAATACTCATTGACCTGAGTGTATGCAATTTAAATTTTTTGATATAGATCCATTAAAATAACACGTACAATGTATCACCTAATGTGATTGATCAATACCTTTGCTGCTCGGTAGCCTTGAATCTGGTTCTTGATAACCTAATTCATCTTTTGTTGTTCTTGCTTGAACCTCTTAATCTGATCCATAGATGTGCTCCTTGGATACTATCATCCTCACCTCCTTATGAAATTAATGATCACACATCTATTTATACAATAGATTGACTTAGTTCAGTTTCATGTATTACAAAGATAGCTCTATGATCGAAGGTTTACAACTTGACCTTGATCTCCTAGTTTGCATTTATTTAATCAGTTAGACTGATTAAAACAATTATAATTATTTTTCTTGTCCCTCAAGAAATGGTTTTAAATCAAATCAAAACTCTAAATATAAAACATAAGTGTTTTATCTGACGTGAAAGTCAGATCCACATTTCTTAGGATTTAACTGACTTTCGGTGTCTAATGCTCGGGTTGCTCTGTTGTCAATCTGTTGGTCTTCCTTTGTTGAACTATCTATCGGGTTCCCTTGCTCTGTCAGGTTCCTTTTCTTTTCTTCTATGTCGGTTTACACTTCAACATTTTTTAGTTGAACTATGTAAACTGCGTTGGGTTTCTCTTGTGATCTGTCTTTTTGGGTTTCTCTTAGACTTAGTACTTTCAGTGACCTTTGTTATTTGTACTTTTGATTTTCACTGAAAGTCTATCTTTTAGTGATGGTTCAAAAATTGTTTTCCCTTTGCATATACTAATGGAAAAAATAATGTCTTCAATCTCCCCCTTTGACATTAGTATCAAAAACTAATATGGAAAAATACTAAACTGTGTTGTATGTACACCATGTGTTTACCTTGTCATTTATGACTCCCCCTATGCATATGCTAGTATAGTATATGTATATACATGTACACTTGCCTTTTTACTATACTCCCTTTTTACCTTATCTTTATCTCATTTTCCCTTTTGTATTATTGTACATATCATTTTCCCCCTTTTTTGATAGTAAGGGAAAAGGTGTATACTTACAAATTATCAAAAATATGGGAATATGAATTATTCATATCTTCCATAAGTTTATCTCATTTCTCCTTTAGGTGCTCAAGAGCCATTTTCTCCAGTGTGATTTGGGCATGCATATCATAGATGTTGTCTGCTACGGACATCTCTGGGGTGGCAATTAAATTTCTTGCTGAAGTCATATGTTGTTGCAGAAGTGTAAGATTTGGTAACATTAGAGCCTATAGCTCACTAACCTTGTCTCTAAACTTGTTTTCTACCTCTATAATTTGTTGTCTCAACCTTTTAGATTTCATAATCTTTTCCAAATGTTTTTTGATTGCATTGTCATCTGTCGTTAGACTTTGTGCACTTGTGTTTAGATCAGAATCTATTTGTGCAATCTTATTAGTATTGTCCTTAGTGATTTTCTCTAAAGTGCACAACTTTTTTATTAAGGCAATATCCTCAGTAATTATTGGATCTAATTCATTTAAAAATTTTGAGAGCTTTACCTTTTTGACTGCCACTTCTTGGTTGATCTTTTCTGTTAATTTGTACTTATATTTTTGTTCTGCTCGTTCTTCAATTTTTTTCTCTGCATCCACATTCTATGGTGTGATGGCCTTGGTTAGAACGGAGAGTAAATCTAGAATGGGGGCATTTTGATCAACATCTATCTTAGGAACTATTTGAGTCAATATATCCCTAGTAGTTTCTAACACTAGGGATTCTTTGTGCTCTTTCCTTAGCTTTTCTTGCATAGTTTTCATTTGACATATTTCTCCATAATTTTTGAGAGATTCAAAATCTAATATGGAAGGGTCACACTTCGGTATCTCAATGATTTCATCAAATGTTACCTTCAGCTTGGACTTCTTTGTCTTCATCTTCTTGGATGCTAAGTGGGAGGCACTTGAATGTACTACCAAAGAAAGATCCTTTTCTTTGTCAGATGTGTTAGATGAAGGCTTTTGTGGTGTTGTGTCTTTTTCTTGCTGCTCTGTATCTACCTACTGGTTGTGTGTGGATGTCTCTACATCGACCTTTGGTGTTTCTGTAGCATCTCCTTCGGTGTCCTTAGTAACATCATCTTCTTTCTTTTCTTCTTCACCTTTTCTTTCTACCCTTCATCAATTTCTTGTTGTGCTCCATCAGTTGTATCTTTTTTTCATCATTACCCTTATCCTCGGGTATGCATGCATCACGTTCGGGTGAATTTTCCTTTTGTGAAATTATTTTAATAGCTTGTATTAACAATAGAATTTGACATGGTATGTTCACCTGTGTAGCATCTATAGTTATGTCCTATTCGTCATTTTGGGCTTGGAAAATAGTGACATCTTCATCTTTTTGTACCTCATCTGTAGGATCTCCTCTGGTAATATCAATGATGGTATTATCGGGCCATGTTTCATCTGCAGTGTCCATATCCTTGTTACTTTTGGTGTTCAATGCTTCTTCATTAAAATTTTCATCATTAGTTATAGTAATGTGCTTTGGGCTCGGTTTAGCTAGATCTTCAGCATTGAGTGGCTTGTCGGTAAGAGCTTATTGTGGCTCGGGGCTTGAATCCCTTTTTGATAAATTAAGTATATTTCCCCATTTATCCTCACTCTTCATATCAAGTTCAATCAGATGTCCCTTTAGAACCTCGTAGGATCTTAGCTTTGGGGAGAACCTGTTGGAATGTTTCTCCATCATTTTTTGAATCTCATCCATCTTAGATTCAGGTGGCATGATTGAAACTAGGGCTCTTTCCCTTATTTGTTTCTCTTCCCTGGGAGCATATGTCCACCTAGTCGGCAATCTATCCATAAGTTCTTTAGGCATAATTTTATCAAATTGGATAGGCACATATTTGAATACACACATCATTTTGGTAATTGCCTCCTCTAACTTATTTTGATACTTGGGATCCAATGTTAGCCATTTCTTAATCTTAGGGTCATTGATTGATCTTGACTTAATAATTGAGCACATACCTCATCAATGATGGTAGGGAACTTAATCTTAACAAGTTGTTCATCATGTTCGGTGTCCTCTATGTATTCCTTGGTTCTGATGAACTTTCTTCTTTTTATTGGGTCATTTTTCCCTGTTTGAGGCTTTCTTTTATAGGTCCTTACTTGACCTTTCTTTATCACTGAAGGACTTGCATCCTTTGTTGTCTTACTTTTGGTCCTAGATGCAACAATAGTCCTAGGCTTCTTCGGGGGTGGTACATCAGACTATGTGGATTCTGAGTCACTCACCTTCTCAGCTTCATCGATGGGTGACTGACCCTCAGTTTCTTCTGTCTATTCTATTTCCTCTTCATTCATTGACAACTTTTTCTTCAAAGTCTTAACCATTTTGTCTTTCTTCCTATCGATCTTTTTCACAACTAAGAATGTTTTAATCCTTTCCTTGGCTTCCTCATAAGTTCCAAACTTAGGTTGTGACTTTTCCAATGGTTCATTGATCAATTCTTCAATGGCATTAGTTGCTTGATCTATGTTAACCTCATAGTTAAGTGGTGCCAGCCATGCTGTCCTCAGTCCATTATTTCTTTGATTCCAACAAAGTATTCATCATGACTCATTCAAAATTATCTCTAGTGATTTAATGAACTCTAATTTGTGTGGTCACTGGTCAGGTAGTGTCCCATTTAACATTGCCGATAGATGGGAAGGATTCTTGAAAATATAAAAATATACACATAATGAGTGAACCAAACATACATGAGTTAGACTTTGCAGTCCTGATTGTTCTCATGATCTCATCTAATTTCCTTAGTAGAAGTTCTAATAGATCTAGTTGCAGTCCCTTCTTAACAATTTTGTATGTTGTATCCACTTCTCCAGATGCAATATTGTTCATCATGCTAGCCTGAAATAATTTGTATCCTAAGACACATGCTCCAAATTTCATTTCATCATCGTTGATGGTGGATACCTTTAATCCTCTTCCATCCCATAATTCTCCTGTGTTCTTTTCAATGTCAACTTTAGGAGGGTGATTTAGTGCCTTTACTTTATTAGTTATTGGATAACCGGTAATAGCGTGTATAACATCCCTGGTTATTTGTTTTGGCTCATCCAGCCATATCTTTCGGTCATGTAATCTGCTCAGTACTAACCAAATCTATTTGGTCTTGAATTCCTTCAGGAATAGTAGGGAATGTGTGATCCCTTTCACTTCAATGTGCTTATGTTCTTATTTTATTGTTCCATCATCATTGCAAATCTTTTTGTAATCTTTCTCAAATTCTAGGTCTCATATTTCAGCAATCTTATAGTGTATATACGCTATGATGTCTACAACGAGTAAAACCCTAGCTGGTATATTGGAGAATGCACCAAAATTATTGGGTTGTGAAGAAACCTCAGGACAGATCTTGTAATGAGGTTCTTCATAGGTGGTATTCTTGATTAGATTGACCTTTATCTTCTTTTCATTCTTGATCTTTGAGGTTCTTGAACTAGTTGTCATCATTTCAGAATTTAGGGCTTTTCCTGTAAAAGAAAACAGAGTTCTTACTGAATGTTGATACTTACTTTTAATCTTATGTGTCTGTTGGGAATCTTTCTGAGTGTTGTGAATAGGGTTGAAGTCACTCTAAAATCTGGTCTCTTTTTGCTCTAGTTTCACTTTGCTTCTTCACTCAAATCTCTTTGTGAACAAATGAGCTCTTCCATCAACTATTTATAGACTTTTGCCCTAAGTTTTGTCATAAATTCTCACCCACTTCTCAGTGTTTGAAGATGGAGTTGTCGGGTAGCATACACACTTCATTCTCGGTGAGAACATGATGCTTTGGGTTAGGTATCAACCCATTATGTCAACCGACAAATTTTGGTATATGGCAAAGACAACATGTCAACTTTCATGATTACCGATGGGTCTCGGTTTGCACTAGTAACTCAGCTTTTATATGTTAACCAATGATTATCAGTAAGTGTAGACAACTTATCTTTGTATGTATACTGATGATTTTTGGTATGCATTAACTAATGGGATTGAATTCACATAATTGTAACATGTAATACCATAGTGCATCTTTAATCATGTTTGTTTGGCAACTCATCAATGTATAATGGAACTAATGCAAAATATAACTTGGTATAATGCAGTTCCATACTTACTTGTTATGCTTAGGTGGGGGTGGCGATATCACCAGATCCATTGGATAAGGTGTCACCAATTTCATTTCTCAATCCTGCTTCATTAGTGTTTGTAGCTTTCCTCCACATTTTGTATCTCATCCTCCTGATGTCTTCAATGGTATTTCCATTGGAAAAGGTGCTTGTCTCTGTCACTCAGTATCTGTAGTTTTTCCTTAGATGACCAACTTTATGATAGTGTAGACATGCCATTCTGGGGTTAGTCTGGCTCCTAGACTTTCTCATCCATTGTCTCATGTAGTTTGCAACTATGTGACCAAATCTTCCACATGTTGTGCAATTTTCCCATGTGTTGTAATCCCAAACATATGAGTTACCAACTCTTTTTGGTTGATAAGCAATTTCATTTTCTTTAGGCTTCCATGCTTACTTTTTCTTCTTCCTGCATTCAAGAGATGTGTGTCCATGCATTTTTCAAGTAGGACAATATTTGTCCATGTAGGTTTCCTTCTTTGGTTGTTTCACCTCAAATTTACATTCATATGCTTTATGTCCTTTCTTGTTACATTTATAACAAATTGCTATGAATGACAATGTGGAGTTAGGAATACCTTTACTTTTCCTCCTGCAAACATTTGGTGTGTGGCCTAGTTTTCCACAGTGATTGCATGACTGCCTTCTTGGTAATTGATTTGCATAGACAATCTTTGGATCAACTTGGTTTGGTGTTTCTTCATTTTTGGTATACCCTACTCCAGTATTGTTGTTGACTCTTCTCTGTCCATCCATAAAATCATCCATCCTTTTGATGCTTTCTTCAGCTCTCTTGATCTTGTCATTATGTTGTTTCTGAATTCTCACTTCATGTTTCAGCTTTTCATTTTTGTCTCTTAGCTCACCGATAGCTTCTATCCTTTCAATGATTTCTATGTTCATTTTGTTTGCCTCTTGACTCATAAGAATAATCTGATTGCTGATCTCATGATGATGTTCTGTAAGTCTTTGTATTTCTGACTCTTTCTCTTGTAGCTTTTTAGTAATCTTCCTCCTGTCATCAATAGCTAATGTTCTTTCTTTCTCAGCTTGTCTAGAATTGTTCATGACATCAATCATTCTTACCATTTCTATCTCTTGACTGATTTGCAGAGATTTTACTTGTCCTTCCAGATGTTGATTGATTTCATTTAGACTTGTGATGCTTTCTTCTAATGTGTCTGATGCTTTGCTAGTTGTAGATCTTGAAGACTCAAATAGATCAGGTATCTCCTCTTCATGGTAGTCTGTTTCATTACAGTGAGATGCCATAATCTATCTTTCATCCAGCAACTATCTCATCTTGATTCTAGCTTCTTTATATTGTTCATAGAAGATTTGTATCTCTAATTTATGATTCTCAATATTCTTGTCTATCTTGTACCTTTCCATTGTATGATATTTTTTGGTAATGCAGAAAACCCCTGTTAGAAGGTAAAAACTATGGTGGGGATGGCACCCACAAAAACTTCACTATCTACAGATTGGAAGGGATCAGTTAAGGCGTACAATTTGATCACTTTTAATGATCTACCCTATTAGGATTATTATGTGGAGACTGGTTAAGGTCTACTTTGTTAAGATCTTTAGAAACACTATTTAGTGTGCACAATGCATCACCTAATGTGATTGATCAATACCTCTGTTGCTCGGTTGCCTTGAATCTGGTTCTTGATAACCTAATTCATCTTTTGTTGTTCTTGCCTAAAACTCTTAGCATGATCCATAGATGTGCTCCTTGGCTACTATCATCCTCACCTCCTTATGAAATGAATGATTACATATCTATTTATACAATAGATTGACCTAATTCAGTTTTACATATTACAAAGATAAATCTATGATCGAAGGTTTACAACTTGACCTTGATCTCCTAGTTTTCATTTTTTTAATCAGTTAGACTAATTAAAACAATTACAATTATTTTGCTTGTTCCTCAAGAAATAGTTTTAAATCAAATCAAAACTTGAAATATAAAACATATGTGTTTTATCTGACATGGAAGTCAGATCCATATTTCTTGGTATTTAACTGACTTTCAGTGTCTGATGCTCGGGTTTCTCTATTGTCAGTCTTTCGATGTTCCTTTGTTGAACTGACTGTCGAGTTCCTCTGCTTTTCTGCTCTGTCAGTTTACACTTCAACATTTTTGGGTTGAACTATGTAAACTGCATCGGGTTTCTCTTGTGATCTGTCTTGTCAGGTTTCTCTTGGACTTAGCACTTTTGGTGACCTTTGTTATCTGTACTTTTAGTTTGTACTAAAATTATGTCTTTCGGTGATGGTTCAAAAAAAAATTTCCCTTTGCATATGCTAATGGCAAAAATAATGTCTTCATAACCAACTCAGATTTACTTAGTAATCCACTCGGTGTCTATAGGATATAATCAGTAACATAAACTTGCAGTTTACTGTCCTAATGTAATCAACTTGCAGAATATAAAACTCTTAACAATATAACACATCAAATAACATTCACACAAGTATAACACCAGGATTTAACGTGGAAAACCAATATGGGAAAAACCACCAGTACCATGCTACATATTTTCACTCTTCTAAAGTGAGCTCTGTGAGGAGCCAACCCGGTTAAAGGTTACAATACACATTGTTAAATGTGACCTAGTTAAAGGATTTAGTCACCCTGTCAAAATTGATCCTTGTTAGAGGGCTTAGACCATTCCATTAGAATGTCACCTTGATTAAAGGATTTAGCAATATGACTGTTAGATCAACCTTGTTTAAAAGGATTTTGCAACTAATACAATGGTTAGAAAGTAACAACAAATTATGATTTGAAACATACAACTCACTTTGCAAATACAAATCCAATTATAGCTCAAATTCTAATTCACTAACTAGCCTCCATTGTCATCTCTATCACTCAGATCTGGTCAGAAATCCTTCAAGAAATCACCACTGTGCAATCCTATACTACTCTCTTCAGCCATCTCTTCCTTATGCTTGGATTTTCCAATTAAATGAATTAACCTTTCATACACACATAACCTGCAATTAGGTTAATCTTATACCTCTCTGATCAAGTAGCTCGATCTTTTTCCACTTAATCATCATCGTAGACCTTAGGGTTTGGTCACATCCAACGAATCCTTCCAACATTTCATTTCCATCTACATTATAGAATACGTCCAAAAAATCCTTCTTGAATCCATACATAAAAATGATTAAACATATATTTAATGCTCATTTAATTCTCCACAAAAATCATCCTTATCTTAAATACGCTTCACATATCCCAAGAAAGTAAACTATATCGGTTGGGATCTCAAATCTCTCTCAAACTGTCAAAATACCAACACTCGGTCATCACTGTGTTCTTTCACTCGGTCATCACTAGATAATTCAGCAATTTACTGACCCTCGATAAATACTGATGCTCAGTCAACACTAATTTTTCTTGGCACGTACTAGTGCTCAGTCGACACTCACATCACTCAACACAAACATAAGTTCCTTAATCTTCTGCTTTGGTCTATGGTTAAGACTAATCTTGTAGTCATTTAAACTTCACTTAGACTTAAGATAAATAATATATTACCTTTTCAAGGTGTGATCTCATCAAATACCCATTGTAGTTCCACATAACTCAACCATTTCACCAAGTCTTCTTGTTATCTCCTCTTTTAAAATCTTCTTCATCAATCAATATATATGACACTTTACAAGATAGCAATTGTCTTACCAGGTAAGGTTTGACATCAATGGCAATATAACAATTGTTTCAATTGTAGTTTCCAAAAATCTCCCTCTTTGGCATTGATGGAAAACACATGCAAACAAACATATATGCAAGGTTCCCAAATAATCCAAAAATTATGTTCTATGTAAACATATTTTCAATAATTTCCTTAGCTTCATTTTTATTCTATCCAATACAAATATTCTCCCTTTTGGATAGTTTTCTCTCTATAGCTTATCTCTCATAGATTTCTCCCTCGTTGTTTTCTTATTGATTTCTCCCTCTTTGACAAAAATGTCAAATACATACATCTTCATCATGTAGATATCCTGGTGTCACGTTTTTGAATTCTATGATCCCTCTTTCATCTTTCTTATGACTGATCAACATCTTATTCTTTACACTTCACAGCTTTAGGCAACTCCTAAAGTGTGACCACCTTTTCTATCAATATGTTAAGTGTTCTATGTAATACATTTGATGTAACCACTCCATGTGATCTTAGTTAGCCTTAGATAGGGGAATCACCCCTAATTTGCCTCTTAGATACTCACGAGAATCCTTAGGTAAAGCCTTAGTAAATATATCTTCCAATTTTTCTTTTGTATTTACATATTCAAGTCTTACTTCTTTGTCGTGTACCAACTCTCTCAAGTAATGGTACTTGATAGAAATATGCTTGGTCTTTGTACGCATCACAGGGTTATTTGAAATATTAATAGCACTAGTGTTATCACAAAAAATAAAAAAATGGTTCAATGATTTCTTTCTTCATACCTTTTAACAATTGCTTGATCCACACTATATTTGAACAATTCACTGCTGTTGCGACATATTCAGCCTTTGTTGTAGATTGAGAAATATAGTTTTGTTTCTTTCTTGTCTAGGAGACTAATCTCTTTACTAGAAAAAATGCACCACCACTTGTACTCTTTCTGTCACCAACATTACCTGCCCAATCTGCATCTATGTAAACTTTCAGTTCAAACTTCTCATTCTTCTTGTAATATAATCCATAGTCCTCTGTTCCTTTCAAATATCTCAAAATTCTTTTCACTGCCATCAAGTGACTATCTTTAGGATTTGTATAAAATCTTGATATAATCCTAACTTCTAATGCAATAGTTGGTCTACTATGGACAACATATTATATTTTTCCAATCATTGATCTAAACAGGGTCTGATTCACTTTAGTTGTCTCATCAGTCTTTGATAGTTTCTGTCCAGTAGCCATAGGTGTACTTACAAGTTTGGAGTCGTCCATGCCAAAAGTTGTCAGTATCTCCTTGATATAATTATATTGTGTAATGTAGATACCTTTCTTCATTTGATATACTTGCAAACCAACAAAGAATTTGATCTCTCCAAACATACACATCTCAAATTCAGTTTACATCTCTTTTGCAAATATTTGGCATAAAGAATCTTGTCCTCCAAATATGATATCATCAACAAATATTTCAGCTAACAATATCCCTTTACCTTTCTCATACTTTAAGTACAGATTATTATTTTCTTTTGTCCTTGTAAATCCAATCTTGACTAAGTAATTGTGCAATCTCTCATACCATGCTTTGGGGGCTTTCTTTAATCCATACAACGCTTTATGTAGCTTGCAAACCATATTCCTCTTGCTTGAATCAACAAATCCTTCATCTTGTCCAATGTATACCTCTTCTTCTAGTATTCCATTTAGAAATAATGATTTGACATCCATTTGATCTACTTTGAATCCTTTGTAAGCTGCATAAGCCAGTAAAGTTCTAACTCCTTCCAATCTAGCAACTAGGGAAAATGTCTCGCCATAGTAGTCTGGCATTATTCCTTATAACTTTTCCATGTTCATTCATCTTATTTCTAAATACCCACTGTTAGAGTAATCACTTATTAATTAAATCATGTTGATTTAATTAGTTAAGTTATTTTATTACTCTTTAGTGCTTAAGCTTTCTCTTAGGTGCATTAATAATTAATTCTTTTATTAATTATTAATGTGCAACCTAGAGTTTACCTTTTAGGGTTTCGTTCACCTTTTTAAGGTTGAACTTTGTAATTATTGTTAAGTAATTCAAAATACATTTTTTTCTCTACTCTTTTCGAGTTTCTCTGAGCTTCTGAGTTCTTCAGCTTTTTCCTTCTTTATGCTTTCTTCATGTAATAGGTATTTTGCATGCAGTTGTTCTTGGGCATAATTGGATAATTATTTCTCAGATCTTTCATGGTATCAGAGCCCCTCTGCTGTAGCCTATTCTGGAATGTTTGAAGCGTGTTTTTGAAGGAGAAAATCTCAGCTTTCTCGGGGTTTTTATCTTCAATCTATGGGTGACTTTTTTTGGAGCATTTTGGGCCCAAATGGACCTCACCATCACGTTTAGAAGGCCCGAGAAACTACAATTTCATATAAAGTTTGTCTATTTTGGACACAGTTGAAATTTGGGCCCTATTTTTTGGATTCACGGCCCTTGACACGCTTTACGATGAAAAAATTTGTCTTGGTTTCGATGTCGCCTCATTTTTGTACAGCCTCAATTTTTGTGCCACCTCTATTTCTATGTCACCTTGGTTTATGTGCCATCTAGTTGCATGGAGGAGAGGGAAAATGGCAGCCCTATTTTTTTAAAACAAAAAATATAAAGTTTTTTTTATGTTTTTTTCTTTAATAAAAAAAATCATGTTTATTTTAATATTTTTTTAAAATAAAAATAAATATAAATGTTTTTTGTGTATTTTTTTCTTTAAAAAATACATGTTTTTTAATTTTTTTTTTCCAAAAAACAATTGTTGTTTTTATTATTTTTTCATTAAAAAAATAATATTTTTTTTTCCATTTTGGTGGGAAATTTGGAGGCAGTCCTTTTTTGGAGGTTTTTCGCCAGTTTAGCCAGGCTCCGCCAATTTTGGCTGAGGTTCTTCCAGATCATTTGGGTTTTGACCTACTGGTGTTTTTTGCTCATAACTTGAGCAAACGAAAGCGTTTTTTGCCAAACGAGATATCGACAAAAAGCTAGTTCTGAGACCTTTCTAATTTCTTTAGCTTGGTTATCTGATTTTTCCATCTTTTAGGGTTTTTATATAGTTAAATTCAGGGTTCCATTTTGCGCTCCGGTCACTATATCTCGCTCCTCCGAACTCCTTTTTTTGACTTCCGCATGGCGTCGGAAAGATGCTTCTATTCTTTTTCTTCTTCTATGGGTCTCACACCCAGTTTCTGATCCTTGTATCTTTGTATTCAATTTTTTGCTTAATGGCATTCTGGTGGATATCTTAGATGTTTCAGGTCCTGGGATCGTTTCCTTTTTCTGAACATTGTATACATCTTTTTTCTGTAGCTTGTTATGAAAACGCACTGAGATAAAGTTTCATCTGATGCATGCTTGGGATTCTATTGTAATCGTACTACATTATAAAGTGTCATGGGGGGTTTGATGTTTGCTTTATTTTTCATCTACCTTTGTCAAGTGAGTGTGTCCTTTCCACGACATTAGCCTCATGTGTGTTAGGGACTGATCATCCTTGACACATACTTTATTTGTGCTTATACATTCTTCATCATGTAGTGTTTCTTGGCAATCTATTTCAATGTACCTATCATACCTCTCCCTGCTCAACATTATGGGGGGTATATCCTATTGGTTCTAATGCTTCCTTGGTTTGATGGAGTGATCTATGTGTTAGAATTCATCGAATTCATAAGCCAAAATCACCTACAGCATAATAACTTGTCACAAAGCAAAAAATGGAGACACAACTCATAATGTCCAAGAAATATGAAATATCATTGAGAGAATTTCTGAGAGTGATTCAATAATTACAATATATATATATATATA
>MU226169.1:9391486-9403126 GCA_018584345.1 Thuja plicata
CAACTAATTTTCTAATACTGTCCACCATGATCTCTGCCTCTTCTATCTTTTTGATATGTTCAGAGGTGAACTTTACTCTGTCCATGTAGTTTGCTATAACCTTCTTACCTTTAGCTGCCAATTCTTTTAATATAGATTGCCCAATCTTTAAAGATTTTAAGTCTAAGGTAAAATCCTTTATCAATTCATTCAGTCTCTCCTTTTTATACTCATCTTCTACAATTCTAGTAGCAAAGTCTACTAGGTCTATAAAGTGTGCTTTGAAGCTTGTTAGAATGTTGTTGACATCTTCAACTGATTGAATTTTGGCTACTTTATTGTCTGCAGGTACTAGATCACTCAAGATGTCTACTGATTCCAAGAAAAGAGGGTTCCTCATAACCTATTTTTCTTTGGCCTTTTCCATAGCTAGAACGCTGATCTTCATTAAGTCCTCTTCTCCCCACGCATCTAGACTTGCTGATTCATGAGTTAACCTTGACAACAATGAAGTAGATGGTAAAGTGAATGGAGTGAATATAGTATTTTGATTGGTATCCATGCATTCACTCTTTATTGGTATCTCCTTGACTGGTGTCTCATTATCTTGAGTATCTTTCTCATTATTCAAGTCTATTGGATCATTGGAGGGAACTTCATCTTGTTGTACAGATGTATCATCAGTGCACATCTCTTCAGTGCTTACAAATGCTTTATCAACTTTGTCCATGTCGTTGTCAAATGTTGTCATGGATATCTTGATATTATCAACCACTATAGTATCTTCTGAGTCTTTTTTTGTATTAGAATTTATTGACACTGAGGGCGCTGAAACCTGTGGACCTGTCATAGGTGTATTTTGAATCACTGGTTTTGTAACCTGTTTGGGAGGAGCTGGAGTTACCTTTGTTGTAGGCGTCATTGATGGATACATGTGTCTATCCATAAACACTTGTGCAAAATCTTTTTCTGTCTCTTTCCCAACTAACTCATATTCCTTGTTCATAATATGAAGTGTCCTTGTCTTAGTTCTGAGATGAGGCTTCACCAGATCTAACAGAATTACCTTCTCATCATGTGAGCATATAGGGAGAATATTATCCAAAGTTTCTTCTCTTATCCTCATGTCTTCCTCAATTGCATGTCTCTTCATTATTTCTAGTATGTTCCATAACTTATCAGGTATCACTGTCTTAAGTTCAAGAATTGACTTCTTAAACTTAATCATGTGAGAGATGATCATAGAATGTATCTTAGTTTTATCAATCTCTCGATACTTTTTATAGACCTTAGCAATTGTGTCTAGTCTACCTTCATTAACAATCTTGTTCTTTAAGACATTTAGACTAGGTCTGAATCCTACCTTAGGAGGAGCTTGAGTGTTCCTTGATGTGCTCTATCTGTTCCTTGAGGATGGGTGATTTGTGGGTGCTTGCTTCCTTCCTCTAGACTTCTTACTTGGTATAGAAGGTGGAGATGAGTCTAGGTCAATGGTGGTAGAGGGCGCAGAGGTGCTCTCTACTTTCTTCTTCTTCTACATGTCATCAGTCTTCTCAAGTTCTTTGGCTATCTTGGCTTCTCTAGCTTTGTCAAGATCTTCTTGGGTGAATCCATGAACTCTTAGGATGCTAGATGTGATTTTGGATGCCTTCCTTTTGTTATCAGCACTATATACAGTAGAGTCAACTTCATTAGTCTTTTCTCTGTAAGTGCCCCATCTAGGCTCATTGGGATCTTTGGGCGTAGACAAAAGGACCTGTGCATATCCTTCCAATACATGTTCCTCCACTTCATACCCAAGTGAATGAATCCATTTAGTTCTAGGCTCAACTGCCTCCAAGCAAGTGTAATCAGTCTCTACCATGAAGCATATGGTTTCCTTATACTTTTCAAAAATCTTCTCAGGTATCCTGAACCTCTTCTACATCTTGATCCTAAAAGTTTTGATGTCCATGTCCATAGCATCCTTTGCACTACTCTTTAATGTGGCTTTTAGTGAAATTTGAGATATAGTGGGTTTGCTTCTGTCTAGGTAAAGATTTGCAACCTTACCAACAATATGGAAGTATAGATAGATGATCAAAGACCCAAACCTGAATGTCTTTCTCTTGTCATGCTTGATGGCTCAGATGTTGTCAATCAATTGAGCGCGCAATATCTCACATAGATTGTACTGAGTGTTATCCTTTACCATTCTGATAGCTGCTAGAATAGTTGATGTAGAGACACTATTCAATCTACTTGCTTGCTGGAACTTGTAACCAAGGATCATAGTTAGAAGCTTTATGTCTTCTTCCCTTATAGGATCAACTGTCATACTGTGCCTGTCACTTCTAGATAGGCATGCTTGCTCAACCTATTTTCTCACATCCTTTCCAGATGGAAGAACTAGTCCAGTATTAGGAAGTCCAGTCATGTTATGGATTAGGTCTGCAGTAATACGGATGGGAACTTCACCAATCTAGTAGAGGTCATCATGAATCCTTCTCAACAAGATTTTAAACCATTCTGGTTCGTAGAATTCGTGCGCATTCAAATACTTGAAGATAGGGTTGTCTGTGAGGTGCGTGTATTCATCCTTGAATGAATAGTCTAGTTTCATCATCGAAGCCATGAGAGTGGCTATACTATTATCTCCAACTATTTCCTTTTTGCAATAAATGTATGCGCGGATGTCTTCTACATGAATGAATCCTAACAGGGTTTTGGAGAAAGCTCCTTCCACATCATCTAGTATGGATTTAAATGGATGCCTCTTAAATACAAATCTCTTCCTCTCAGCAATGTCAAATACAACTGGAGTCGCCATACTTACCTGATGATTTAAATAGGGTTTCACAAAAAATTGAAACGGCATGACTGCTAGGGTTCCATTCTAACTTCTTAACCATGCTTCTTAACCACCAAATCTATTATGCTTCCATTCTTTGATGCTCAGTGCTTCTATGCTCTCTGAATTCTATGATCTCTAATGCAAATGTGAAGAAGATCGAACACTTACATCTTTTTATAAAAGTTATTGCATTTAATGTTTGCAACCGTACGCAGTTTTCACAGAGAATCTCAAACTTTGTTCAGAATGTATTATAGATAATGTGTGCATGCATACTGCATCCAACTATGATCATAAACATAATTTCATAGGCGTATACTCAGAGGTGAGTATACCAGCCACGCAGGGGGTCTGAGCTAGAATAGCTCCCCCTAAGACCAAGAAGGTCTATTCAACCAGAAGTAGAGGATGTGTCCACTGTGGATGCATCAATTACTTTGTTCTCTACATTGTCCTTCTTTACTTCAACCCAAATTTTTCTTGAATCTTATTTTGCTTGAACAAACTTGACTTCTCCTTCTTCTTCAAATAGTGATTTCTTAGGATCCTCTTGTTTTTGAGTTTTGGATCTACAGAACCTTGAGATATGTCCAGCCTTTCCACATGTGTGACAAATGATAGGAGGTCTGATGTTATTGTTCATCATGCTACACTGCTTTGTTGTGTGTCCATTGTAGTTACATATCTGACATGTAATGTTCTGCAAATTTATTTGAGGCTAATTTCTCTGATTGTTTTGATTTATTTTTCTCTGATTCTGCTGTCACTGATTTCTTTGATTTGTTCTGCAATGTATAGCCCTATGACCAAACTTATTACAGGAGAAATAATAACCATTGAAAGGTCTTACCTCTTTGCAATCTCTTGCCAAATGACCATGTTTATTAGATGCATAACAAGTTCTGTTAACTTGCTTGATTTTTCCTTTAGGTGGATCTGTTTTAATCTTTACAACATTTTCAACTTTCTTTGCTTCTGAAGATGCTTCATGTGCTTTCTTTCTTTCTTCTAATGAATTGATTTCAACTTGTGCTACACTATATCCAAGACTAGTAGTGTCGCCTCTTAGCTTTTGTGCATTGAGCTGAGATTGAAGTGAATCAGAACTTGTGTGGAGTTTATAAATATTATCCTTTGCTTCTGTTAATTTAGATTCCATCTTTTTCTTTATGCTCTCTAATTCCAAGACTTTCATGTTTTCTTGCAAAAGTTCATCTTCTAATTGTTTGCTTTCTTTGATCTTTTCTTCAATAGCAATTTGACTGTCAGTTAGTTGTTCATCCAGATTTTCAATTTTATCTTTTAGAGACATGTTCTCTTCATTCAGCTTTTTGACCATTTTCCCTAAATCACTTGTAGAACAATCTTTCAAATCTTTTTTCAATTTCTTGATAAGCTTTTGTGAGCCATCAACTTCCAGTCTAAGTTCTTCATTTTCTTTTTCAGATCTGTCAAGATCTTCAAGAGCTACTTCAAGATTCTTTTTCAAATGTTTTTCTTTTGCTGAGTCCATGATCTCCTCAAGTGGTTAAAATTTCTTTCATAGGACCAGAGCTCTGATACCAATTGTTCGAAACACTGAGAGGGGGGGTGAATCAGTGTTTGTCTATTTATTATATTTTAGCAAATTTAAACATAAATCAAACATACATCCAATGAATCTCAATACAAGAACACATAACACATGATATGATTATGGGGAAACCTTGATCAGAGGAAAACCCCGGTGGGAATTAGTACCCACAAATATTGTACTAGTATAATTAAACTAGTAAAGTTCCTTTGCCCTGTTAGAAGCAGTCTTTACAATGCAAGTACAATGACCATGTTAGGAGTCTTTACAAGACCCTGTTAAAGGTATATGGCTCACTGCCAGAGCTCACTACTCAATAGGATGAAGGCTACAAGCTTCTGATAGTTGATATACACTATATCAAAAGTGAACTATTGTGATGACACTGTTGTCTGATCAGTTCTGTTTATGCACTGATGCTATTACTCTCTTAAAGAACTTTATCTCATACTGACTTCACTATACTGCTCTTCTATGTCTTTATCATTCATATTCTTCAACACTTGTAACATAACTTTACATTACATACTTATATGTTCATGCCCGAGTAGACGCGACCCAAAACAAGACTTATGGTTGGCCCTAAAACATAATACACAACGCTTCCAAACTAATTGGCTTAAGTGTGTTTACAACATTACTAATTACATCATTACAAACATACTATCATAGGCGCTTGGCCTTTACATAACAAAATAATATACCCTGATCAAAACACTAGTCGGCTTTCATGCTCTGTCTTCTGGACTGCTGGTGCACTGATCTGTCTGTAACTTCTATGTACTATCATTCAGTACCATGCATGTCTGGACTTAGTATGTACATGAAACATAGAACATATATCTGAATGCGCATACTCTGATTCAGTCGCTCACACGTGCGCTGATGTGCTGATCGTTATATAACTCTGTCTGTTCTGTTTTCCATACTTAGACAGAAACTTAGTATGACTTTGTTGCCATGATGATAACACAAAATAAGTCATGCATCTCAGGAAGTCAACTTGCCAACAAGTATTTGCTACAGTTTTCCCTTTGTTTGGTGCTCTTCATTACCTTATAAACTGGGCATTTATTCTTTTAGAAAACACAACCCTGTCATGTTCATGTTGAAAACATTTGCTCCTTCATACCCTATACCACTGTCACACTTCTATGCACACTTAGGAATGTCATTACCATTTTTACCATGTTCTTTGGGCTATACACATCATTGTCTTCCTCCACTGGTTCTTGCTATGAACTATCTGTAAGCCCCTTACAAATTATCAATTTCAATATGCATTTAGCACATGATTTGACACATACATTTTCTGATGTTTCTGTTCACACCTATAATTACTCATTGTTTTTCTTTGAAATTAATGCTCGATTGAAATTTAGTCTTAGTCATCATGTAACAGTTTGTATGAAGTGCTTGTGACCAATCTCTCTCTTGAAAATGTTGTAGATGTTCTTATATTGTGGAAATTGCATTATAGTAGCACCAACATATTGACATCATAAACTTTATAACTTTAAACTCTCTGACTGTGTATTCAACATATTGTCTTTGATTGCATATCAAACTCTATCTCCATGGCTTCATTTCTTGCATCTTTAGACTGCAGTATCTTGTTGCCACCATGATTTTATTTGGATAATAGCTATCTCTATTTACCTTATCAAGAAAGATAACCTTGATAGGATCTATCAGGTAATGAATGGTGCTCCCAGACATACTTATTTGTGACAATGACATGTTTATGCTTTTGTTGCTTAGATGTGCTACGATAAACCATGTGTAGCATGTTATGACTGTATAATTGAATGGTTTCTTTATAAATATGTGGGCCGCATTCCTACATCATGGAACTTTCTCTTCTTGAAACTATAAAACATGGCTTCAAAATATGCTCTAATTTTTTTTTGAAATCCTTGCTAGAGGGTTCTATGGAAGATAGTGTATTTTCCTGAGCATTTGCATAGCTCCATTCTTGTACATTTGTAAGATGTCGGATTCACCATCTTATCAGTTCTGTCCATCCCATTTATACTAATGTTTCTTTGTTACATCAATGAAGTTAAGGAGAAAATATGGTAATATTGTCCCTTAGTTCCCTATCTTCATCATTGAGTATCCTTGGTATTAATAATGCTTTTCATAAATAGCAACATTTTGATTATTATATTTGTATATGTGCTTTTTTTGTCCCCGCATGTTTTCATGATGAGATCGCCTTTCATGGTTCTATTGTTGCATACCAAAACTACAGTTGCAATATACAAATTAATATTGTACTTTCCTTAGAATGATATGTCATTATACACACTATTTTTACAAGAAAGGGTTGATCAGTTGTTAAATGCTTCTTACTAATGATGATGGTGTTTTCTTAAATAACATGTATCCTGATGGTTACATTCCTTATAATTGTCTTATGTAGTCAGTGCATCTTTTTTTCATAACATAATGATTTCTCTCTAATGCTCATCACTCGCCTTATTTGTAATTGGTGTTGATTGTATTCCATAAAAAAATCTGTTGTTCACATACTGAGAAGTGATTTTATGCATGAAATTACCCTTCCAGTCATATTTTATATGCTCTCTGTAATAGCAATGAATCTGCATGCACAGTGTTTTGACTTTTGTTAAGCTTTGACATATTTCTCAACATGCAATGTTGATCACATGTATTCAATTTATCTTTTTATCTGAAGGTTGGTCTCCATTATTTTCTTTCATTATTTGTTTTCTTGGAATGCATTAACTTCATTTTTTCATTGTTCACAAACATATTCACTATTCCATGTGACTGCAAAATGACATATCAAAATGTTGAAGGTTGTCCTTTCTTTGCTATAAAACCCATCAAAATTTGTATGCTCTTGTACCTACACGTGACACTTGTTAGTGAGACATGAGATTCTGAATACTTTCTTGATTTTCCCACTTGCTTTTATGCTTTCTTCAGATGATGTGACTGATTTTCAAACTGAATGTGTAGCAGCTAAGATTAGAATGAGCCTGAGATCCTTCATTTCTCAGCCCAAAGACTGGCCCCATTTATTTTCCTCTTGCAGGCACATTGGTAAATGCGGGACTCGGGCCTCTTCAGTTAATCAAGCTACAACAATTCACAATAACTAGGCAATGGAGGATCCCTTACTTATTCTTATCTTGACCTCTGTACTTTCAGTTACTTTCCTTCCTTCCTGCATTGTTTTTTAGAGCTTTCTTGTGGCTTGTGTGGGACCCATTTTGTATATTCTTTTCCAAATGAATAAAAGAAATCTTGATTGCAAATACATTTATATTTTACTTGTAAAATACATTTACACATTAATGAAATGTTCTCTTTTTCTGCATTTTACCTTTTAGCATAAAGTACTTAAACTCGACTGCTCAAAATTTTAAAATGTACCAAATGTACCTTTCACCAACGTTGTCTAAGCTCTGCCAATTTGAGCATAGTGCAAAAATTGGTAACAATGTATAGGTGTGTATGTACATGTAATTGCATGCATGGAGAGCTTATATTATATTGCAGGAGTTTATGTATATTGACAAGAGGTAGATTAATTATGGGAATTATATTGCAACCAACTATAGCTATAAATTATGCAACTATGGATAGGAATAAACTCAAACCTTTGGGATCTTTTTTAGAGGGACAATCTCATTTATAGACTATTCAATTGAGGGCATCCTCCTTCAAGCGATCGAGTGAACCTTGTAAGTGTTGACGCAATCTGTCGAGAGAAGTAATGATTCGATTGATGGTATCGATACTTCAGTCTATTTGTATGGTTCTTTTTGAGTCTTTGGACTAGGACTGACTATGAAGAACCCATAGATATTAAGGGAAACCTTACAATGATATCTTGAGGTAAGAAACCTCTTATCTCCTCTCCTACCCTCAATCAAATTTATGGCCAATGGACTAACTGAAGTGGAGAGTTACACAACCCCTTCATATTAGAGAATATAAAACCCTACCCTAGTGCTAGAAAATATTCTCACTAACTTATGGAAGACCAATATTTAACCGACCTCATTCTCCTTTGCTCAAAACTATACCCATTATATGCCTCAACCATAGGAGCAATGAAACACTCAAACTCATCTCCTACCAAATATCTTTGACCGAGCACACAATTGGTTGAGATTTCTCTTCATTGGCATTCCCACCAATACCATCCAAAAGATGCCTTACTATTCTATATCATCCTAAAAAGTAAGCACCCTTAATTAGGTGCTCATTTTAGCCCCATTTTAGTATGTATGCATTCCCACATTGATTCTTCTTTCTTCTAGCACTTGTTGGACCTTCAAATTAACATTATTTGTTCAAAACCCAAGGTTAGCCCTTATTTCTAAGTGTGGTCCTCCATTTCCCCTCCAATCAAATAATTCATTTCCTCACCTAGGACCTATTCATTTATTTTCGGCTTTCAAGATCCTTTTCGACCTCACAACTGAAGACATTATATTTTTCCATTAGTATATACAAGGAAAAACATGATAAACATCATCGGTTTATGCTACACCAACAGACAGGGCATAGCACTACCCGATGCCAAGGTTATTGATACTACCAAGAACAAAGTATCCCGACAAACACTATTCAGTGTTACCCGATGAAAAAAAGCACAAGGGAACTCGACGAGTAACCAACAGTGCAACCTGACAAACAGTCAAAGAATGGAACCCGGCAGATGAAGGGAACCCAACAATCAGTTCAATGAAGGAACACCGATAGAATTTCAGTTCACACCGATGATCAAAAATCGAGAGTCAGTTATATCCTGCAAATAGTGGATCTGACTTTCCACGTCAGATAAATCACTGAAGTTTTATAGTTAGCTTCTTAATTTTTTTTAAATCCATTATGTGCGGAGAAAGCAATGTAAGTATTATTGTTTTTATCATTTTAACTGTTTTAAAACATGCAAACTAAAGGATCAAGGTCAAGTTGTATATCTTGGATCTAGAGTTAAACATTGTGATGCGTGATTCTAGAATAGGTCAAATACTTGTATAAATAGATGTTCAATCAATTGTGAACATGTTGTTCGATGATGATTGTAGTCACTGAGAGAATCTAAGGATCAGACAAGAGAATTCATGCAACAGCACAGACAAAGATCAAATCAGTTGTCAAGAATAGAATACATGCTACCGACGAGTAGGAAAAGGTATTAATCAATCACTATAGGTGATATTCATATTATGTGAGCTTTAATGGATCTATAATCAGCAATTATAGATTGCATACAGTCAGGTCAAACATATTGTACACATTCTAACAAGTGGGGTACACTTAAGAAATCATTTCAAGGAAGGTGGACCTAACAGTCCTATTGTAAAGCTCTTAACCGAGTGCACACTTCATTAGTTTTGCTAAAGCTCTTAACAGAGTAGATCATAATAGGTCTCCACATTAATACTCCTAACAGGGTAGATCATCAGAAGTGACCAATTGTAAGCATTTACCGGCTCCCTTCCATTCTACAGATAGTGAAGTTTTGTGGGTGCCATCCCCACCGCAGTTTTTACTTCTTAAAAGGAGTTTTCTGCGATATCATATCTTGTGTTATGTGTCTATTACTTTCGTGAATGTTTCTATGAATGTTGCATATAATTAAGTTTATGAATTAATACTACATGCATAAGAAAGAACATCAGATATGGTTGGTAATACAGTAAAGATTGATTACTAATGATGAAATGTGAAAAGTGTTAAAAGTTTTAGAGGTACTGATTCACCCCTCCCCTCTCAGTACTACTTCCCATTAATCCCAACAACAACAACCTACATTTTATTTTTCCACATATTTTCACCTTCCCCGACATCCCTGTGAAATTTGAGTTCAATATGCTAGAAAAAAGTGAACTAGTTGACTTGTCCCTGGGGACAAGTCGAATGGCTGACTTGTCCTTGGGATCTTGGGCCCATGTTTTTCCCGGAGCCCAATAACGAGGTTTTCCTCTGAGATTTAGATTTGTGGTCATCCTACATGCATTTTAATCCATAAGATGTTGTATTCAGTATATAAATCAACTATCTCTCTTCATTTTGGTATCCATTATCAAGTGCAAGCATTCCATATCAAGTTTTCAAGCATTCATGAACAATCAAGAAAAAATGGAGTTCAATATCTCTTCTTCAATCAGACATCCAAGTCTTCAATCTTTCTTCTTCTTCATCAAACATTGTGGCAAACTACAACATTAATCATTTCAAGGCTTTGGTTTCATGATTTCCTATTGTAGGATTTGAGAGATACAAATCCACAGAACGCCAAGAATACCTACATGCAAATAACCTGTTACAGGAGAGAAGCAGAAAGAAGCAAAAGGCAGAACTCAGAAGTTACTCAAAAATGAGAACAAAATTATGATCCGAGTTAATTGCAAAAAAGATTTACAAGGTTCAACCTATAAAGGTGAACAAAACCATAAAGCCTAAAAAAGCTAGGTTGCACATTATAATTAATAAAGATATTAATTATAATGCACCTAAGAGATAGCTTAAGAAAACAGAGTAATAAATAACTTAATTAATTAAACCGAAGTGATTTAATTAATAAGTGTAAAATATAATTACTCTAACACCCCCCCTTAAGCGAAGCTCAGGAGGTAAGCTGACCTAGCACAACTATGAAAGCAGGAAATGGGTCCTGGCAACAAGGCCTGATCAGGTACCCAATACAAGGAAGTCTCTGTAAACCGGAGACAAAGGAGAAAACCCAGTGGGAAAAACTCCTCTCCAAAAAGAGATATAAAAGGAAGAAAAAGACAAAAAATGACTTCAAGAGACTCTCTCAAAGCCATAAGTACAATGTGTGCTGCCAACCCCCCCTGTGAGAGAGGGTCAAGGCTCCAAAGCCCCCCCAGAATGAAAGAACCCCTGGATCAATGAATAAACCACCATAACGCCAATACAAAGGAGTGAAAGGAAGTGAGCAATGAAGAGGTAACCTCGAAAGACGAGGTGTCACTGGAAGGCCGAGTTGATGCTCAAAGGAGTAGACACGAGGATCCTAAAAGGAAACCCCCAATGTAGGTGGTATGACAGGTGTGTTGACACTGTCAGGAGAGAGGAGATGAGTGTCCTCTGTAGAATCCTCAACAACTACACTTGGTGGCTCGATGAATGGAGCTGGAGGGTCTGGCAGTGCTGAAGAAGAGTCCTGCTGAAGAGAAGAAACCCCAACAAGATGAGGTGAGGCAGCCACAGAAGTGGTCTCAGGAACAACACAGAGGTTCAA